>JAUZST010095136.1:0-19037 GCA_034779995.1 Parotocinclus haroldoi
AGGTCCAGGGTTCAAATCCCACCTCTGCCAAGCTGCCACAGTTGGGTCCTTGAGCAAGACCCTTAACCCACAATTGTAAGAATGTAAGACTGTATTAATTGTAAGTCGCTCTGGATAAGAGCGTCTGCTAAATGCTGGAAATGAAAGTGAAAAATAAAATGGTTAGTCCACTGGTGCTGCTCAGCTCATTACTTGTAAAGAATTTTCAACCCATATTCAATTGACTACACTACAAAGACAAGATATTTAATGTTCAAACGTATAAACTTTATTGCTTTTTGCAAATATTCACTCATTTGAAATTTCATGCCTGTAACACAATCCAAAACGCTGGGACGGAGGCATGTTTGCTACTGTGTTAAAAAAATGTGTTTTTAACTGAGGACACTAATTGTTGAAGCTTTGTAGGTGGAATTCAGTTGCTCAACAGTCTGGGGTCTCTGTTGTTGTATTTTGCACTTCATAATGTGAAAATTTTCACAAATTTTCAATGCAGACAGGTCAGTCTAGTCTAATCAGTTTTTATTTATGTTTTAAACCATGTCCAAACTTGACTGTAATTGGAGTTGTAGATACAGGGTCACCAGACATACATAGATAATCAGTGGCAGTAGAATGGGTCAGTTTGGTCAGTAAAACCCCTGTAACTCTAAATATTAGACAATTTTCTGTATTTCTATAGCTCCAGAGACCAGGGTTTAAGTCCCAATCATGCCATTGCTTCTGTTTACTTCCCTACCAAAACTCTTTGTTTCCCAGTGACTTTTTTTAAACCATTTTTTAGGTGAAGCAGCACAAATTCTGGTGTATGGGAAAATGCACAGTGTTCCCAGAAAGCAAGCAACCTATGGCGATGAAGGACTGATGTATTCTTTTTCTGGAGTGCATCTTGCAGCAAAAGCCTGGACTCCGACACTAGAACACATTCGTGATACCGTCACCAATGCCACCGGGCAGACCTTTAACTTTGTTCTGATAAACAGGTGATTATTATTCTGCTGTGTTCTGAAAACATTTTCTAGAACTACATGCATAGAAGTTGTTCCTTTTTTTCTAATGTGCTGTTGTGCCTTGTTCACCAGGTATAAAGATGGCCTGGATCACATAGGGGAACACAGGGATGATGAGCGGGAGTTGGACCCTACTTGTCCCATTGCCTCAGTGTCTCTTGGAGCCCCACGTGACTTTATTTTTAGACATAGAGATTGCCGCAGAGGGCAGAACAAACCCCACATTGAGCCTGTGAAGCTGAAGCTGGCCCATGGCAGTGTCCTTCTCATGAATTCTCCAACCAACACATATTGGTATCATAGTCTCCCAGTTCGAAAGAAGGTGACGACTCCACGAATTAACCTTACCTTTAGGCGCATTGTTAAGGCACGCCAAAGAAGAAGAGAGTGACTTTACTGTTAGCACGTATAATTGCTGCACTCATGTTAGAATTCATTGAAACATCTGCAAGCATGAATGTGCTGCAAAGGACAGTGTATAGAAATGACATCAAAATGCAGTCATTATCTAATAGCTTATACAGTACATGGCTGCTAGGGGTGGTTTCATAAATATTTGATAATTAAACACATTAAACATAGTTACAGACGTAGCTCATGTTCTTCTATAGTTTGCTCTTTTTCAGTATTAAAACTTGGTTTACATTTGGCTTTGACATGCTTACTCACTGCACACCTGCTTAATGGACCTCGGGGCTGCAGCACAGGGTGCAGGGCAGGACCAACTTTAAAAAGGGCAGCAGTCCAATCAGAGGGCACAATTCAAACATACTTACTCACTCCGTAACAACTGATATGCTCTGGAAATGTGTGGTACCCAGACACACGTGGAAAAACCTTTACACAGGCAGTGTCAATGATGGGATTTGAACTAAGTCTCTGCAGTTGTGGCGGCCGTGCATTGTATACTGTACATATTCTATGCTCCTGGGATCATGATGGGATCCCAACTGGAATAAAGATGTTCTAGTCAGAGCACTAGGCATAAATGCTGTAGTTTGGGAAGAACGCTTCTATAATGAGACCTCCACACCCAATGCTTGAACATTCTGTCACACACACACACAGCAGTTGGCATTAAGAATGACAGGGCTTTGTTGTGTTTAGTAGCTGCGTTGTGTATAAATAAAGTTCCAACACACAGTGTGCTGCAATACTCTTGTAAGTTCAGAGTCAATTTTACAGCCTAGTAAACAAAGAAAGTTTATTTTTTTTATAAAACCAAAAACTACATGTGGAATAAATAAATGAAACACAACCATATTTCTGTACAAGACAATTCTAAAGCAGAGTGGAAAAAATGGTCCCAATGAGAAATTTTTGCTAGGTTCAAAGATTGAACTACAAGAAGGCAATATTTTGGCGAAATATTATAACCAAAAAAAGTGTAATAACAAAAAATGTTATTGTATAAATATATACATATTTTTGCAAGCAGACACGTCCAAGTGATTTTTTTTTCCGTTTCTTAAAGTCATACTTAGTGTTTATACGCCAGCACTGCTGGTCTGCGTATGAGGTATTTGCACAGCCATCCATCTGTAACCTGCCTGTTAACGTCTAATGAAAACCACTTTCTTCCCCCTACCCCCTGCACAGCGACTCGCTGACGGCAGGTACGTGCTAGAGAAGGATGAGTCCATGATTAATCTGATGGGTATGCGGTTAGAATCGCCAGCTTATCTAATGTTGCAGCACTGTTGAAATGGTGACCTGCATTTCAAAGCTTCGTTTGCACCTTCACAGTTTTGACTGTGCATTTGTGAGAAGGACATTTTACCAGGAGAAGACTGTGAAGCACTTGATGGATGTGTGTGAACTTACAGACCGAACTAGATTATTTCAGTATCGCAAAGCACACAACCAAGCAGGACGTATGCTATGAGCTACAGTCTTTACAGCAGACTTTAACTTGTGACTAGTACCACTCATGACTATCACGCATTGAACTAGCTACTCATGAATTTAAAAAAAGAAAAAGAAACCTCTGCACTACAGCATCAGAACCAATCCATTTCAGCACAGCTAACAGTGTGTTGACCCTCCTGAGCACAAAGAACATAATTCGATCGCTTTCAAACATCAAGTGGTAGTTGAGAGCAATGACTGAAACATCAGTTTGTATCAGGTGGTGATGTTACAACAGAGCCGTTCTAGGGTAAGTGCAACAGAAACCCCTGCCTCTGAATCTCACAGCTTAACTTTGTTACAAAAACTCCAGGTCTGCTCCCTTTCAGCACTGAAAAGCAGCTGCAAGGGATAATGCTTTCTGAGAATGAAGGGATGTGTGAAGTTTACATCTCGTTTGGAAGTAAAATGACTTGATGCAAGGGAGATGAAAGGGAGATCACTAGAGTGTAACAGTTTGCAAAAATACAGTTAGTTGGTGTCTGATGAAGGATCCATTTTGCCTTTCTTGCTAGGAGGACCATCTTCCATTTCCTGCCAGGGGAAACGAAAAATCAGTGACCAGTACTTAAAACAATCAGCTAATGTTATCAGAAAGGTTACTGAGTGATGAGTCAATCATCATGAGTCAACATGGCACAAACTCTCATTCATTTGGAAATGGAAACACGGTCAAGACGACCTGTTAAAGTTCAATCTGAGCATCCGAATGAAAGAGGAAGGAAGGTGATTTCTGGGACTTTAATTATACCTGGCATGGTTGCTGATGCAAAACTGGCTGGTCTGAGCATTTTAGAAACTGCTGATCTTCTGGGATTTTCATACACAGTCATCTCTATGGTTTATAAAAATGGTTAAAAAAAAAGAAAAACTCTCCAGTCAGTGGCAGTTCCCTAGGCGAAATGTTGATGTAAGAGGGAGAATGGCCAGTCTGGTTTGAAAGGCAACAGTACAGTCAAACCATTGTTACCAGCAAAGTACTTAGTGGAGCATCTCTGTATGCTGAACAAATCAAAAGATCATCAAGATGTAGCTGCGACTACTATTCACACAGGCTCACCAAAATTGGACAACAACCTACCTCAGTATTTTTCCTGACCATGTCCATACCTTTTCTGATCATCTTCTCATTACTAATTCCAGCAGGATAACGGACCATGTTACAAACCTTAAATCATCTCAAACAGTGAGATCACTTTACTGAAATGGCTCAACAGTCACCAGATCTCAATGGATTATTAATATAACGCTCTTTATCTCATATATTGTATTATATTCTCTCTATCCATAAACCAACATTTCCTCTTCAGCCAAAAACCTATTTTTTCACCCTCACTTTTTGCTATACATTTTGTATGGTTTCATGTCCTCAAAATACCCTACCCTACTATAAACCCACTATACTATTAAGTTCACTATCCACCCTGCATTGTTTTATCCAATGGCTAGGTGTAAAGAAATGCTAATTATTTCACACTGTTGTTTTTGGCACTAGACGAAACTCATGTTACAGGCAAAGCCTTACCCAGTTCACATATACCTGGCAGGCAGGGGACCAATCAGAAAGTAACCTGTGCCATATTACACTGACATCACTGCAATTAGAAATGAGATGGGGGAATCTCACAGGAAATTGGCTCCTGCTACCTGAATATTCAAATCTTCAAATAAGTCCCTGGACCAAGGTAAACATTTATAATAAGGTTCAGTTATATTATATAATACTTTACTAAAAACAAATCATCCATTACTATAATAGAGGTTCTTTATAAATGCTTCATTACCTGAGAAGATTTGGAGGCATCTGTAAGGTGTTCTTGTTCGCCATGTAACTTGCCCTCCCGCTTGGCAGCTGCTGAGTCAGGTAAGGAGTGATTTTGTCCTATCATAAAGCAGATCAAATTTTAAAAAGGTATTACCATTCATGACTTAAACTACCAATAACTCAAATATCAAAAGCAAGGCTGCATTCTAGTGGCACTTTTAATGAACATCTGTCGTTAACACAAAAAACACACCAATACTTCACTGGCTCTAGGAGGTAGGTGAGGCAAATATTATCCAGAATTGATTAAGTAATCTACATAACTAAACACGTAAAACATTTTGCCAAGTAGGAAATGACAGCTGGCTTCACTACCCCTGAGCATCTTACCACTAAAATACATCAATTACAGATTGAGAATCAAGCTAGCTTAATGTGTGAATAAGAAAAGTACTAACATTTTTTAAAACGCTTTTATCCTTCACTCTGAAAACAGAGTAATGGGGTCAATTTAAAAAAATAATAATATTTTGACCGTCTGACTTGGTGCTGTAACATTTGGAGGCAGTGCTGAGCACGTTATCTGTGTAGTTATTTCTACATTTTTAGTATGTGTGCTAGCAGAACATTTTTTTTGCTGATATTTCCATATCCTTTTAGTAGGCGTTGTATTTTTTTATTTTTGTAGGTGTGTGTGTTTTTGGCAACACACACACACACGCAGTGCATCATTCTGACTCCATTAATGTAAATTTACTCTTTTTTTTCCTCAATCTGTTTTTGAGTTACTAACCCAGTGTTTACTAGGTTCCTGACCAATCTCTTTTAATCTTTTTACTCTACACTTATCTTTACAAAATACTTGTGGAAGGGACGTTAATTAAAATGTATTAAACTGCCCAGGTTGTAAAATAAAGCAATATGACATTTGGTGATGTTTGTTTTGGTTTAAAGGAAAAGTTTAAAACAGTCGTTTGTAGTATTGGGGCACAGACCCAGTTTGATCGACTAACCAGTTTTGCTGTCCTGACCAGATGAAAGCTGTTTACTGGGAAACTGCTCATTCCTGGCCTGGCCACAGTCACCCTGAACTGTTGCCATGGGTTCAGGGGTGGGACTAGTGTTATTACTTGTCTCTTGTTTTAAGGGAGAGCAGTCAGCAATGGAGCTCTGGTTACTGTTGTCATCTAGGAAAGAGAAAACGCAATTAATAGACAACATGCATTAGCCACCTGACGGTGTTTGTCAGGTTAAAACCATGAACACATAGCAGATGCACCTCAGTACAGCTTGGTTAAAAGACTGAATGGTTGTGTGTCATTACCATGCATGTCCATCATTCCAGGAGAAGAACTGTTCTCTGGTGTAGTCACTTCTGAGCCATATTTATCATCCTTTCCCTTCTTTTTGTTTTTGCTCTTCTGCAATAGAAATACAAACATTTAAATTTCTTATCCTTTATCAACAGCCAACATGTCACCATTTTCCTGACAGCATTTGTGCAGTACAATGCCCTGAAACAAACATATAGGACCATAATGGGTTCATAAATAGTGCATAAACTCCATTAAAAATACTGTAAATACTGTACCAGGCACTTCAGTTGTCATGCCATGTTACACTAGCCAACTACATGTTGCTAACTCAAGCCTTTGTTAGCCAGATACTGGAACAAAGTCAACTGTATCGATGCTCCACAATTGACAATGGAGCTACATTCCGATAAACCAATCTAAGCGGGTGAACGTATCATAAACCGACGAGTTTAGTAAATATACTGTGCAGTATAACCTACTATAAACATGCTCATTAAAGCAAAGCCTAGTTTATAATTAAGTGTCAAACTGAATTTTAAAAGATACTTTAAATATATGTTTTTTAATGGAAAAATGAAAAGTCCACTGGTGGACTGAGAAGCTCCTGTGGCAGAATATCATATTGTGTATCACTTGCCCAGGAAAAAATGAAATTCTAAATTCAGATTGTGGTTTCTGCTAAATGTCCATATGTACATAACCAGATTCCCATTATAATGTCATAATTTGTAAACTGAACCATAATAACCCCTGCAGTGTCTGTACTGGTTACCCCAGCTAGCTGTATTACTATTCTATACCTCTACAAACACAATGGAACATTTTTGCCCTCATGTTTTACTACAGCGATTCCAATATTCCAATCCATCCAATCAATTCCATCAAATCTAACAATAATATTTGCCATTGTCTAATGCTGAAAATCTGTTTGTCTTATCACTGGCATGATGATATTTTCTGTTATGGCAGATAGCAGTATTTTCAATAACTGTCCCATATTTGCTAAAGCAGCACAAAAGTCCAACAGGAAGGTACAGTTTAAAACAAAGACTTTTTGTTTTGTTTTTGGAATTGCAACTACAGATTTACAAACTCAAACCTCAAATCTCAAACCAAGACAATTTCAAAATGTTATATTTTACAATCAAAACAACTCACATTCAACGTTTAGTGCAATAAATGACCTATAATAATACCCACGGCTAACTACTTACATCATCTGACTTGGGTTCCATCACCGGCACCCACTTGTAGATTCGCAAAGATGTGTCACCAACTGTCACCCATTTCTTCTCCCTGTTGAATAAAGTAGTTTATCTGAAGTCATTGACTCTAATGTGATAGTGGCCTCAAATTAAGTATGGCTACAAGACACCACTATGGCCCAGTGAATGTAATGCAATTAAAGTATGCACCGTCCCTCTAAAAACACATGTGAAGTAGGTCCCCCAATAAAAAACAAATCTCCACCTTTTATATTCACGTCTGTTCTTTTCTAATTCATACTGTTATATGATGTTTAAACTTTATCTTCTACAAGGGCACCATGTTTTAAATGGCAAGACAACACAAAACAATACACATACTCCAATGAGTTTTTTATGTTAAGCTTAACATGTTAGAAATAAAACAGTAATTTATCCCATTTTGCTGAATCCAGAATGTTTGTGCATTCCTGATAACTGGAGTTTGCTCCCCACTGCTTGTTCATGTAGTGAACCTTTAAAGGGGGAAAAGGGAAGCTCACTTACATTAGTCTTCATGTATACAAAGATAATTAAAGTTTCATTTTTCCTTAAAATCTTAAAAAAAGATTAGCAGTTAGTTGATAATCTGCTGGGATTCCTGTCAGAAACCACATAGCCGATCTTTTTCAGACCAACGGTACCAGAGAAGATTCTCAAATACTGTGGGGAAAAAAGCCTTCAAACTCTGTCAGCAGAATTAATGGCGTCAAAAAACAAGACTTTTTCAAGAGGAACAATAACTACACTGCTCACAAAAATTAGGGGATATTTTATTTTCAAGATAATAATTAAAGGCAGGCTCTGAGTCAAAATAATGTGCTAAAAAGCCATTATTGTCTTTAAAATGGACAGAAATATGACAGAATATGGATAGTTTGATTCAGAGTAGTTCAGTGTTTGTGGACTAATGAATCATGTTTTGAGTTCAAGTTAATGCTTCACACCATAAAAAACAGCAAAAGTGGCCTGAGAACAAATCCATCAGGCTCCTGTTCTGGCCTGGTCAGAGTCCAGATATGAAGCCTACAGAAAATAGCTGCTCTCACATTTTTAATTACTTGTCAAATATTTAAAGGCATTTCCACTGAGTGAAACAACACAGACTCAGCTATTGTAGAAAGCTTTTGAATAGAAAGTTTAACTACAAGGCTAAAAAGAAATGATGAAATCGGGAAAGGCTATCAAATATTAAGTAATTTGATTTGAATAATTTCCTGGCTAATTATTTGCTCTTGAGAACATTAAAAGCGGCACACTTTTCAATCTTGGGTTTGGCCCGTTTTTTTTTGCCCTGGAGTGTGTGTTGGAAGCCCCCCCGCACCGCCCGTTTCTGTTTTAGCCTCCAGTTGAACTCCGAGCGCTGAATTTAAAAGCCAGACAAAAATACTATTCTGACTCCAGTGTGCTGTCACCGCGCGCCCATGTGCCGCCACAGAGCCGAAATGAACGGCGTCTTTCCTGATTCCCAGTTTCAGAGCGCCGGCATTACAGGCTCAAAGAGAAAAACGGCTTCATGTGACTGCGACGAAATGGCTTCTTAGCTTCGAGCCGCGTTTAAACGTTTAAAGGACAAATAGAAAAGCTTCCACGCTTAAAACCAACGCCGTTCGATACAAGCTCGGTTTAAAAGCGCGCGCACACCTGAGCGAACCGAGAACATATCGACTGAAGTCAAATTAAAATCCCTTTCGTTTCGTTTCATTGTTTCTCGTTGCCTCTCCTCCCCCTTCACACACAAGCTCTGCTTTTTCTGCTCATGAAACAGGGATATAACTGCTCTTACCATTTTCGTACTTTTTCAATTGCGGCCATGACTCGCTTGATGTCATCTTTAGCCCTGCTCCGGGTCTCCGCGCGCACCGACCTGCCAGACATTATGGCTCTCGGTAAAAAATATCTGTTTCTTCGCTTCGCCGGCTGTAGACACAATGCCAACGCGCAGGAGTAAGGCGGGGGGCTTAAGCGCATGCGCGAAGCACAAAGCAGCAGCGTGCCCTTCAAGTAAAAGACAGAACACAAGTATATAGTACAAGCATTGTATATATATATATTTATATATATATATATATATATTCTTGTCAACTTTATTTAATTTACTAATACATCTGCAGGGCTGCAACACATTCCAAAAAAAGTTGGGATGGCAAGGCATGTAATACTTTGTAATGTTGCCACAGAAATGGTTATAACATGAGGGTTTTGCACAGTAAAGTTTAAGTGGCATTGTGAATGTAACTCTGTATTGTAGTGCTAAATAAAAGTTTGCCACAGTAATCTATTGTCCATTTGTTTATGTCAGCTATTGTTTAATGGCGACATGGCAGTACCATCTGAGAGATCAGAGATCACAGCTTTACTTAAGGTGCCCTTTGAGCACTAAATTTTCTTTGAATTGTTTAATCATATTATGCACTATAGAGGGAGATATATGTAAATTCCAACCTTTTAAAAAAACGTTTCTGTAATTTTCTCATGCATTTGTTGACAAACTGGAGATCCTCTGATCATCGTTGCTCCTCAAAGACTCCGGACTAATCTACAGTGAAGCTGGAAGCTGAATATCTGTGTTGATAAGATTACAATGGACAATTTATTTGAGAAATCTGATTTTGTCGAATGTGTAATTAAATCTTTAGGAGTGAAGCTTTCAACATTCCCTTAATATGGCTGGATATTACAGATGTTGTGTAACTGTGTAACTGCTTAGATATGGTTCTACCCTGCACAAATATTCATTCATTATTTGCTTATAATAGTCAGAGTTGCGGGAGAGCCAGTGGCACAGGGTGCAAGACAAGAGCAACCCTAGAGAGGGCACCAGTCCATCGTAGGGCACATACACGCACAATCACACACAGACTTAAACACTAAGGGACACTTTGAAAACATCAATTAACCTAACACAAGTCTCTGGAATGTAGGATCAAACATGGAAACTCCCACACAGGTGGATCACATGGCCAGGGTCGAACAGGGTATCTCGGAGCTGTGACGCAAATTTGTTAGAGCAAAATACAGTATACTCCTTCATGTCATCCACACCTGGATTTACAGGCTGACATAAATGCTGTGGATTGCCTGGATTTAGTTTTATCTCTTTGTGTGTGTGCACGTGGTGTGACCCTGAGCATGTCAGAGGTCACTGATGTTGGGGGACTTCCTCACATGAAATGCTTACTTCAAATTCTTCCACAACAATTTTTACTGGATTAAGGTCAGGACTTCGACTTGGCCCTTCCAAAATATTAGCTTTATTCTAATTTTTCTATTCTTTATTAGAACAACTTGACTTTATCTTCTATGCCCACATTGTTTGTACCAGGCTCATATTAAAAGTCAGTGTATATTAAATTGTATTCAGCTCTAATCAAATTGCTAACATTTCATCCTTTTTGCTCTGTCCAGGTGTCAAGATTAACAAGAAGTTTTAGGGTTATAAAATGTGTAAACATCTGAAATAGAATTATTATGTTTACCAGTAACTTCATTTAATTAATTCAAAATGTGCTTTAATACAAGAACGATATTATAAGGTAAGCAGTGTTATTTATGTTAATGTGGAATCACTGATGTGAGATGGTGGTTGCTTTAAAATGGAGATGAATATTGTATTATATTTTTATGTGTTGTCTTTTGTGTGTATTTATTAACAACTATTTGGGCAACGCAATCACAAAGTAGGGTTCTCGGGTGAAGACAGCCTTTTACTGTGGTGAATCGAGTTTGAGTCCCAGCTGTGTCTTCCAGCCAGATTGGGCATCATGCAGGCATACTTGGGTTCAAGTACATATTTCCTTTTGATAAGTGCCTGGAAATGGTCTAGACAGATACGGGGGGTGTAGTGAAGGTGTCTGGATGGTGGACAACAAAACTGTGGAAGCTGCTGGAGGGCTGTGAAGAGCCAGTTCGTCATGTGTGCATGCCATTACAGAACCACTGCTCCCAACACTTCCTAACAGCTAGATCAGAGGGCCTAGATAGTAAGTATTATCAAATAAAAAGATAGTAGTCATTTGTCAAAATGACTTTCCTGCTTTTTTGAGTAAAATGATGCACTCCTTTTAAAGTCTGTCAACTGGGAAAATATCTTAGATTGCATCGTCGAAGCATGTCTAGCAGCCAACGATCTCTCACTACCCAAATATAACCTCTGAGAGCCTTTTGTAGCAACCCCACATTTTTATCTGGCTGTGTAATTTATTTTGTCAGTGAGTATATATATATATATATATAAAGCTTATCAGACTGTAGATATTTACAAGAATTGTTAGGATTTATTTTATAGCCAAAACACTAATTTACGAAGTAATATAATCCATATATACCCAATAATGGCCCTGTCTAAGGCTGGTTTTCTTCTTGTGCTCTGTGCCTCCAGTTAGGCCCTAGATCCCAATGATCCCCTAAATACATTGTGGCTTATTTGTTAATGTCCTGGCAATGCACCAGAACGTCCTAAATGCTATAATGTAATAATGTAATAATCTAAATACAATAATCTAAAGTAAATACATGTAAATATATACCAACTGAGCACTTTATTAGGAACACTTTATTAATATTGGGTAGAGTCCCATTTTATTCTCATGTCTCAATTTATCATGGTATGGATTCCACAAGACGTCAAAACCATGTGATTCTGCTCTACCTTGACATGATTGTGACAACTGAATGCTGATATTGAATTATTGCTTTTCTGTGTCTTAAGTGCCCCTATAAATGTTTCCTCTCAAATCATTTTATGAAAATATTTTTATTTGTTTTTTTATTTAAAATTCATGAATCATTACATTGACATGGGGCATTTTTTCCCTGTAATTTTTTTAATTAAAAAAATCTCTCCAAACAAAACAGCCAAATAATTTGATTTAGTTCACAGTGGTAGTATGTGTGTGTGTATGTGACTTTTAAATCACTCCGAAATCATATGGAAAATAATCATTTTAATTACATTTAAGCTAATTAAGTGATTAGCAATAGTGTGATCACGCAGTGTTATATTTGTTCCAGAACCTGTGGTTGAAATGTAAAATCCAGAACGAAATACATTACATTTACAAAGCAAGCGTGCTCACACTGTTAAAGATTTTCGAAAGGCATGCAGGATGATTAGTGCTGCTCTGGACGAAACTCTTTAGTGCTGGGGGGGAAACCTAGGACTTCTGTGGCAAACAGGTCCATGGTAATGACTGGGGGCAATACACATTCCAACAGTAAGTCAGAGTCTGTTTCAAAACAAACAAACACACACACACACACACACACACACACACACACACACACACACATTTTAATGAAGTTAATGGTAAATATACAATATTCACATGCAAACTTAGGCTATAGAAACTAGTGCTATAACATTTTGTTTGTTTATTTGAATGTATTTAACTTTACTTTCAGCATCAATGGCCATTTAATGACAGACACAAGGTTACACTGATAAACAAGGTTACCTTAAAACAAGTCATAAATACTTAAATACTGCTGCAATTAATTAACCTAATGCACATCTTTTAGACTGTAGTAGTATCTGAATAAACATATGCAGACACGAGGAGGATATGCAATCTCCATACAGGTGGAGTGCTGTGTCAACATTGTTATAACATAAGGGAACTCCTCAATGTTAACATACCATTGTGGAAGTAGATGTGTTTAAACACATACAGTACACCCTACCCTTACAAACTAACTGTAGGTACCATAAGCTTTTGTTTTATTCAGTGGCTAATTAAAATTAAATGAATAGTCGCTCAGTCGCTACTTGCCGACATGACAAGTTTTTATCTGTGGTGTTGTGTTCGCTGTTTGTCAGAGTTTTATAGACTCAATTCATTCAAGTCCTACGATGCCACCCAAACATTCTGCAAGTTCTACGGCTAACACAATGTAGAAATACTTCAATAAATATAGTGTCCCTACTTCGTGGATTTTCGTTTATCGGTGGTCCTGGAACGTAACCCCCGACATAAACGAGGGAACACGGCATATTTTTAATGTCTGTTTTTTTATTTGATGGTGAACACAGTTACCCACTTATACGTTTATATTATATTAGAATTTTATATTTTTATATACGTATTTAGTCGATATTATACATACACACCTCTACATCTAGACATGTCCATGGTACTGCACCCGTCTCCTTTCATCTGGAAATCTAACAATGTCATGAAGCATTCTGACAACTCCTCATCAGTCATGTGTTCACCTGTAGAACACAGTTCATGTGAGTCAACCCACAGTCCAGTATTTACAGGTCCATTTTGTTTAGAAATATTTATTCTTTAATATTATTTTTTGTGACCTGATAGAAATTAGACTTCATTTAAATTTACAACCCCAAGTCAGAAAATGGTGGGCCCAGTATGGAGTATGTTCATATTAGTTTCTTCTTTGGTAAGAGGATCACCAATTCCACCATTGTTGCGCAAAAAGATGCAGCAATACCAGAATGATGTTACCCAGCATAAAATAGAAAAGTCTTTTAAGTTATTATCATCAACTGTGCATAACATCATCAAAAGATTCAGAGAATCTGGAACAATCGCTGTAAAACTCTACTGGATGCTCGTGATCTCCAGGCCCTTAAACGTCACTGCACCTCAAACAGAAATGCCACTGTCAAGGAAATAACAGAATTGGCTCAGGAATCCTTCCAGAAAGCATTGTCAGTGAACACAATCCACCGTGCCATCCGCCGTTACCAGCTGAAACTCTACAGTGTTAAGAGGAAGCCATTTCTAAGCAAGCTCCAGGCCTGTATTAGACAGGGAGAGCATTCCTATTTCTAAACTTGAGAAACTGGTCTCCTCTGTCCCCAGACGTCTGTTGAGTGTTGTAAGAAGGTGGGGGGGGAATGCCACACTGTGGTAAAAATGGCCTTGTCCCAACCATGAAATTTGGAAACAACATATATTTCCCTTAAAATGATACATTCTCTCAGTTTAAACTTTTGATCTGTGATTCTATTCTGTATAAAATATTAGATGTTGGCACCTCCATCATTGCATACAGTTTTTATTCACAATTTGTGTCCCAGCTTTTTGGGAATCCGGTTTATAGATAGTTTATTAGTGACCTACGTATCTCCAACAATGACCACTGTAGAAACGGTGCCTCTTACTGTTTATGGAAAAATAATAAACATCAATAATCACTCAAACTATTAATTACTGGCATAACAAAAGATATAAGTTGAATTTTTAATTATTTAATTATAATTGTCACTGGGGCTGATTTATGCTGTCCAAAACATATTTGTCTAATTTAATGTGTATTATTCATTCTTTGTTATCTTGATAAATACAGTGAATTTCTAAATGAAATATCCCATAATTAAATATCCCATAATTAATGATGATTTTTCATAACCTTTCTGTTTACCCATCTTTACCAACAGTGCCAATAATTCTGCATTAATTAACCTCACAAAAGACAAACAAAATGCAGATGAAAAAAAAGAAAAAATACAGAAATAAATATACTTACGTGACAAAAATGTACAAAATCGTTTTACAACGTCAACTACGTAATGGGCACTGATACATGTATAGAGAGGAAATAAAGAGAAAAAAGGTATACGTGTTGCAGATATTTACTGTTTCATCAAAGTGCCACACTCCCTGGCCATCCAGCGGCTCAGAGTTCACACTATTGTCCTGATCGATTAGCCAGCGGTGAACAGCATGGGCCTAAAGGACACATGACATAAAAAACAGGAGGGCCATTACATTTTGGGATAGAGGACAAGTAGGGGGGAAAAAGGGACTGAACCTGTCAGTATAATAACTTTATGTACATAATCTAGTTCCACACACACACACACAAACAAACACACACGCACAAACGCACACACGCTATCATAACGTGTATCGAGAGACTCGGAGGTCCCGTGCTGTGCTGCGGTAAATGATGGAAAATATAGTACGATACCAGAGTTCAATGTCACTTGCAAGGGCTGATTTATTGAACTTTGTTCCCCATAAAAAAACACAAAAGAAAAACTGAAAAAACAAAGCAAACACGGGCAAACGCATACAAAGGTACAGCCTCACCAACTAACAAAAACTTTCTTTTTCCCAACATTCAATCTCCCGCCTTTATATGCGGTAAACCCGCCCCGGACTATAACAATATTAACCGCAGCCCAACTCGGGGTAGTCCTTACAAAGATTAAAATCATTTGCAGCCTCTGTCAATGTACCGGTTACCGAAAGGTCATCTACAGGTATAATTTAAATGGTAGTGATTATTGTAAACAAAGAATACATTTTAGATATTACAACAACACATATACGCGTAAAATGTACCAGCAAAATCCCCAAGTCTATTAAGGTATACGAAGCTGGGTGGCTCACGTGCCGCCACTCCCAAAAGGACACAGGTAGGGTACGTATTATGTTCCTTTTCAAATGTATTTTTACCACCGAAAAGCTCCCGTGATGTGTATCTGCCGACTACATCACCACACACACACACACACACACACACACACACGTGCACGCACACACAGATGGGTAAAAGCATCGACAAATCCTAAATCAAGGTTTAAATAACCAACACCCTAAAAAACCACACCCTAGAGACAATCAGCACTGAAGCCAGAGTTACGTTTTCTACACTATTTTAAATATAATTTTTGTCACATGGTGTTATTGTACCTACAGCAATATTGTGTCAATGGAAAGTCCCTGTAATTATAGAAATACAAACTTAATGGAATGTTAAGAGATTTTAAGAGATTACAAACAACCAGCCATAGTAAATTATTTATTATTTTGTGTGGAAGAGAACGCAAAATGTTCAACTGCATCCCTGCTGCTCAGGGAGACAGAGCAGCATATAGAGTACATACATGAATGTATGTATCACACATATATATATATATATATATATATATATATATATATATTAACTCAGTCTGTAAAACATCTGAAAATGTTGTGAATTTCAACACATTAATTAATATGTATACACATATTTTGTTTAGTTTATTTAAGATTAATTATGTAAAGTAGCTTTGACTGCATTTAAATAAATTTCACAAAATAAATCAATAACTGAAATAACTGAATAAGCAGGGGTACATGAGATATAAAGTAATGTAATAGTAGGAACACTGAGTGTACACAGAGTGTATGAGACAGGGAGTAATCAAATTTCTTTTAGCTTGACTACATGCACTAAAGCGTTACTTTTTAGTAATATTTTAGTGGATTCAAATGTAAACATGGCACAGCAGCTGGAGAACCACAACCACACATAAATAGCCCAGTGCTTTTAGTAACTTTATTTCAGAATTCAGTTCAAACATAAAAAGTGCTACTTAGTGAATTAAAAAAGTCGCTTTCTTTTTATTTTGGAAACAGTCATATCTTTAATGTACTGTTTGCAACACAGGCAGAACAATAACAAGCCATGGAGGAAGAACAATAATACAGATAAGTGAATATGTGAAATTTAACAAAGCTAAGAAAGCCAAAGTGTATAAAGCTAGCGAGGGTGCATAGCCAGCAGCACATGCTATCCTTTTTAGGAATGAATCAATATCAGTTAAAATAAAAGTTGAACAAAAAAGTTTCTGTAGACTGTCATGTATAATTCTTAGACAGAAAGAAAATCTGAAGCAGCTGGCCATATGTTAATCATATGTTCATCTGTTTCTTTTCATGCTTTGTTTGTCTCCTTTACTCTGTTCTCTAATGGTCAGGACCTCCACAGAATCAGCACAGATCAGGTATTATTTGGGATCTTTCTCAGCACTGCAGTGACACTGATGTGGTGGTGGGTGTGTTAGTTTCTGTTATTCTGGTATGAATGGAACAGACACAGCTGTGCTGCTGGAGGTCAGTGTCAATAATCATTGCCATCAGTATGAACCTGAGATATCCAGTAGTGGAGTAATATTGATAGAACAGTATGCAAATTGTGTTTCTTAATGTATGGCTAGAAAAGAAAACTATTTTGAATAGCAAAGATGGACACATAACATACTATTTCCATGTCACATTTTCCAGATTTTACTGGGGATCTCCTCATTTTTAAATGTTTACTATTTTGTAAACCAATATCCTAAATGTTTCTTTCAAAGTTCAAAGAGTTTATTGTCATTTTCACATTATATTTACATTTATAGCATTTAGCAGACGCCCTTATCCAGAGCGACTTATAACTCACAGTCCTACAATTCAAGCAATTGTGGGTTAAGGGTCTTGCTCAAGGACCAGTGGCTACCACAGTCCTTAATTAAGACATTAATGAAATAGGTGTCCGTGTACAATGAAATTCCTTATTTGCTCTTCGCCAAGAATTCCAAATAGTAAGAGAAAAGACGATTAATGCTAACAATAAACAAAGGTGATAATAATAATTAAATAATATAACAATAAGAAATATGAAATTACGGCCATATATAACATGGGTATTGTTATTGCCGGTGGTGGCAATTATGTGCAAATTAAATGATACATTACTGTTATATACTGTAATATGTACTATTATATACTGTAGTACATAAATGAACCTATGCTGCAGTCAGATGTCTGTAGTGCAAAAGGGAGCATTGCTAGGGTTTGCCACCTGTTCTGTGCTCTCCCTCTGCATTCTGTCTCCTCCTTACACAGGGTTCTATTGGACCGGTTTGCCACCTCTCCACCCTCTCCATCATCTACACACCTGTCTGGAATCAACCCTCATCAGAACGTTCCGTCCGTTCATCGCCTCGATGTCCGTTCCGTTGTATATCACCAGCTGGATCCCTGTGGGACTTACATCGCTGACGCACTGGTCTTTTGTTTTCTTTTGGATTTTGATTTCATTTCACTGGACCAAGCATTGGACTCGACCCGTTTACTTTCCGCTGGTGTGGTTTGGGTTTTGACTTGTCTGCATATTCGGTTTCAGATCTTACGATCCGTAACAAGCATGTGCTAGCCAAAGTGTGGAAGTGTCATGTATCATGTAACAGGTAGATGGTAAAGTGCAGGGTTATTCCTGAGGTAGGTTCAATAGTCTGATGGAAGTGGGGAAGAATGAGTTTTTAAATCTGGTGGTTTGAAGTGTGAACAGTCCATGCTGGGGGTGGGTGTGGTATTTTAGGATGAAGGCAGTTCTCCTGTGTACTCTGTGGTGGTAGATGCTCTGTAGAGAGGGCAGTGGAGTCCTGGTGATTGTCTTAGCAGTCTTCACCCATCTCTCCAAGTGTTTGCAATCCATCATAGTCATGCTGCCGTACCACACGGTGATGCAGCTAGTTGATGCAGGTGATGCAGGAGGGTTTCGATGACACAACTGTAAAACTTGCTGAGGATTTTAGGAGACATCCTGAACTTTCTCAGCCTCCTCAGGAAGTACAGCTGCTTTTAAGCCTTTTTAACCAGCTTCGTGGTGTTCAATGCCCATGTGGAGTCCTCACTGATGCAGACATCTAGATATTTAAAACTGTTAACCCTCTCCACTTCAAGCTGCTGGATGAGGTCTCCTCTCTTTCCTCATGTCCTTTATTAACTCCTTCAACTTGTCCGTTGAGGGTAAGATTGTTGTCCTCACACCAATGTACCAGACTGGCCACCTCTCTCCTATAGGCCGCTTCATCTCCACCTGTGATACGTCCAATTACTGCGGTATCGTTGGCAAACTTCAGGAAGAGTACAACTTTCATCGGCATTTGAAATAAAATTGGGATTGGTCAAATGCCTACTAAATAAAGCTGCCTGTCAGGAATCCTGATTCCGTCTCTCTCTCTCTCCCTCGTTCGCTTAGCCCCTCCTTCTAATTACCTCCTCTCTCC
>JAUZST010095147.1:0-19036 GCA_034779995.1 Parotocinclus haroldoi
TATATAGAGAGAGAGAGAGAGAGAGAGAGAGAGAGAGAGAGAGAGAGTTTAGTTGGTTAATATTAATGGTCAACATTTCCTGTAGATAAAAACTGTTACTTATTTATGATAGTACATTATTTTGGGCTTTTACCATTTTGTTGCATCCCTGAAAACTTCAGTGCAATGTACAGTGCACTCTAACAATTCTACATCCCTTTACAATAAGTAGTGTACAGATGAGGTACACTAGCAATTTTTTATTAGGTAGCTTTTCTGTGCAGTAACGGTCCATGTGTTTATGCAACCTATAAGCAAAGCCGAATAAGGTAGTGTCCGAAATCATTTACAACCCTTGTTTCTTCTATTCCGTACAGTATTGTACTATATTGACATCCATGCTGGCCTACAAATATATGCTGGACAGGGGGTTCTATAAATGCACCACTAACCAAAGTTCAAATCCCCGCCCCTGTTCAGAATATGTAGGTTTTAGCAGCTGGCACATGGCCAGCCTTGGTACCATATAAGGTGTGTAGTTGGAGAAAGTTTGATACTTCTCTAGGTTGGAGAATTTGAAGATTTGTGTTGAGGAAGCAATTTGATACCCATAATTGGTGCAGGTTTCTATGGCTTACAATTTAAAGCAACTTGCTGTAAAGCACACACACACACACAATAAACTGAAACTGCACTACTCACTCACTCATTCTCTCACTCACCACACATACAATTATCTGACCATGTTGGGGTTGTGGGCTTGACAGCATCACACCACACTCTCTGCCTATCTCCCCGATGCCAGGTGTGGCTCCAGTCTGTCGCAAATGCAAGTAAAATAGCCTATACTAAGATCACTTAGTGGCCACTACAACATGTATGACTCACTGCCCTGTGTTTATCAGTAAGGTATTTTAGGACCCACACACACACACACACACACACACACACCATATGTACAGTCTCTTTATTAGAATTAGACTAGACATTGCATACAATACACAATATGTAGGCAGTATTGAAAACCTGAAAATAAAACAGAAAAAATGACTTCTATAAAATAAAGTGGAAAGTATTTAGTGTGAAATCCCCTTCAATTTGAGCAATAGCAGCACCTGGCACTTTCATCAGGAGTCAAAGTTGGTCCTTTTACAGTATAAAAAAACTATTTTACATCTTAAAAAAGAGACTAAGAAAGAGTTATCATTATACATTTGCTAAAACTACAAATTTAGAGAACTTCTAATGGTGGCCTAAGAAATTTGTACAATACTCTAGATGGGTACAGCACAGAACCGCATCCTTGGTACCAGCCAATTGAAGATTATCTTACACTCTCTTACAGTGGCAAGTTAGATGGCATCAGGAGTACTGCAGGACAATCCATACAGACACATGATATGAGCTGGAGAGACGCTTATTGGGAGTTTTCATCAAATATCCGTGAGGAGATTGGAGAACAATGTCAGAATGCCAGTCCATCACAAGGGTGGAAAGGGTTTGCTATTGAAACAATAGTGGTTGGTCTCCCAACTGAATATGCATGTGACACCGAACCTGGCCAAAGAGCACTGCTAGGACTCGAACTTGCATATACTGTACATACAGTGAACAACAGTCTAAGGCACTGGTGAAAATGCTACGTTAGATCTATGTGGAGAAGGATTCATACTTCAGCAGGATAATGACCTAATAATGACCTAATGCACACGACAACTACTTTAAAACTACACATGATCAAGGAGTGCTGACTGTTATGGATATTTCTTCACTGTCACCTGACCTTAGACCAACTGAGCATTTGTGTGGACGTCTGAAGACAGAAAAAGCCAAGTATTAGTAACAACACATAATGCTTTTTGTAATATCCTGGTGGGATATCATATATAAGGATTTTGGCACAAAGCTCTTGTCCATGCCAGCATAAGTGCAAGCTGCCAACACAAAAAATATATATATAAGATACATATTCTGAAATTAATCAGTTTTTTCAGTTATTGAGATAGTCACTAAAATTGTTATGCTGATTATTTTATTCGTATGAAATATTTCGGACAGTTATATACATACTAGTCTCAGACGTTTGTGGGTCTTGTTTTTTTCTGTGTGTGTGTGTGTGTGTGTGTGTGTGTGTGTGTGTGTGTGTGTGTGTGTGTGTGTGAGAGAGAGAGAGAGAGAGAGAGAGAGAGAGAGAGAGAGATTTAAGCTTAATTAATCAGAAAGGTCATTTTCAGAACCTTTTTACATGTCTTTTTATGCTGACTGTACAGCATATTGTGTTAATGTATAAGATTATAGCCTAATGCATTAGCTGGAGGCTTCCCTAGTGTTTTAACATGAGGCTCATGCCATATTACAAGGCTCTTGCTGAGGGTAGCAAATGTTATTCATTTATAAAAGAGCTTGGCATTGTGTGTGGTGTGCTGCTAAGTGAGATGGAAGCGCTCATAAACATTTCAATACTGAAACTGGGCACTGATTGGGTTCTCTTTTGTAGAAAATACAGAGCATCCTTTTCCACTAATGAAATAAAATAGGATTTATATAATCAACGATATATCCTTCAGTCAGGCTAATGATATAAGAGCATTATCATGACAACCTGAATAATGAGCTATATAAAAGTACAGATTGTGCAAGGATTCACTGCTCAATTACATTTTATGTTTATGGACTTGAACTGAAGGGAAGCAAAACTGAGAGATACAATTAGTGATTACCAGAGCATGGGGTTATAAAAAGTCATCCGTCAAATTGCCCAATTCATAAATTACTAATTAGACCTAATTTCCAGGATACGTCTTTATTAACATTGTTCAAACCCTAACATTTGGTTCAAGTGATGAATGAAATTCAATATCTCCCATATTGCAAAGTAAAGGAAGGCAACTGTGTTTTTAAAGTAAAGCTTATGTAATGTCACAGGGGAGAATGCACTTGAAGGACGGCAATAAATGTCACATCCATAGACATGACACCCATAATAAGCTAGTGTAATTACGTACGATAGTGGACACAAGAATGCCATCCCTCCCACCTAGAAACTACAGCCAGTTATGATCTCTTGTACTCCCAGGCTTCCACAGGGATCAGACTCATGACAGTGAATGCTCTTCTGCTACAACTCAAAGAAGCAAGCATGTGCAAGACATAAATATGCAGAATTAAAATAATAATTATTAGAATGGGAATTTTATTATTACCTTGACTAAAAATTATGGCTTTTCTTCGAATTAAATTGTAACTCTACTAAGTATTGAATAACTTTTCCAGCACAGTTATACTTTACATCTGTTTGTTTGTTTATTTAACGTCACATCTGCATAAATTAAGTTATTTACACTCAAACACACTCATGTTGCGGGCAAATTTGAGTGACCAATTGACCTAAAGCATGTCTTTGGAACGAGGGACATAAGCAGAAGTAAACAGATGAAACATATTTGGACACTGGGATGATGTCTCAATGTCCATGTCTCCAAGACTCCATGGGCTACATCTCAGGAGCTGTGGTCTCGGAGCTTGTAGCCTCATAGAGACATATACACTGCTCATATGGGATATTTCAGGATAGGATTTCATCCAAATTTTTGTGAGCAGTATATTTAGACGGATTTGTCTGGAACAGTCCACCCAAAATACAGGTTGCTTGTGTATAGATTATAATTGTCAGGATTATCATTAATGTCATCTTCTAGTAATTTCAGCACACACAAGGACTTTTTTTACATCTTAGATTGATAAGTATAGCCCTTGTTTCTACACTTACTGTCCATTCTATCAGTGCTACTTACCATACAGATTAATTTCATACTTCTACAGTTACAGACTGTAGTCCATCTGTTTCTTTATACATTTTGGTCGTCCATTTATATGGCTCTAATGGTCAGGACCCCCACTGGACCACCACAGAGCAGGTACTGGTTGGGCGGTGGGACATTCCCATTACTGCAGTGACACTGATGTGGTGTTTTAGTGTGTGTTGTGCTGATACAATTGAATCAGACACAGCAGTGGTGCTGGATTTTGAAACCACTGTGATCACTATAATCACTCAATCAGATCATTTGTGTATCTGCTATATCTGCTATATTGCTCCACTTTGTTTAGGTAAATTCAGAGATATGGTCTCTTGTTGTCTCTTATCTGTTGCTGCACAGTTTGTGTGCCATCTTCTAATCAATGCATGTAGGATGCTGCTTATAGGATGCTAGTGGTTGGACATCTTTGGCAGGTGTACTGTTTTCAGTTCAGAGCTGTTTAAAAACTCCAGCAGGAATATGGTGTCTGATGTACTCATTCCAGCACAAGGCACCACCATGTCACCACCATAAAAATATTAAATAAATAAACCACAATAAAGTGATTGGTGAGTGTATATGCTTTCCTTAACAGTTTATCTGTAATGCCTGAGTTCATAGTACAAGCTTAATATACTATAGAGTTTGGATTGCACCAGTTAAAAATAATGTTCCATGTTAACATATTAAATAGCTGTTACAGGGCATAATACCATACTTAGCTGTGATGTTTTGTATAGCTTTACAGAGTCTGCTGTGAGAAAGGGACCCTAAACCAACACATTAGTTATTGAATGAAAAGGAAATGCATAGTAGAATAGTAGATGATCAAACTGATTCAATAGTTAAAGGATGGCCCATGAAAAGTAAGTAATTGCGAATTGTACAGTTCTGCTCAGACTAATTGTGACTCGGTGCATTCAAAAGTTCTCCAGTAATTAAAAATAGATATCCACTCAGGCATGCGATGTAGTCCTTAATTAAAATTTGCAGGCTGTTTTTTTCAGGGCAATCCCACAGGTCTCACAGCCTCTAATGTAAAAAGCTTATTCTATTAGACCAAAGGGATCAGGTGGCACTGATACGCAAAACGTGTCAAATCTTCTTACACATCCTTTCTATACATAACATCTGGAAGTTCACCTATATTTTAATGTGCTATGGTCTGAATCCTTTGCCATGCCCAATCTGCAGCCATCTCAAATTCATCCATACAAAAGCAGCATGGTACAACCAGGCTCACACAATATTCACCTGCACCTTACTTACCACCTCCGAGTCTTCAAAGCCATGCAGGTACAAATTGTCGTACATGGAGGTCTGCTATTCCTACAAGTGCACCTTGATGAGGGGAAGGCTCAGTGGAGTAAAGATTAATAGTGGGAACAAAATCCCTGTTCCAGCATTAAGACCACCAAAGAAGAATAGCTGTTTCCAGATCCTGCTGTCACTGAGATGTGTTCCTTAGCGTCGGCTCTGATCCTTCACATCATATAAGGCAATGAGCATCTCCCCAGACGGAGCATGGACCTTGCATTTTATCAGCCCCGCACGCATAGCACAGGAGAGCGGCGCTTTTCTCAAATCCTAGCCTGATGACAGCACTGGGGGGTGGGGGTTAGCTGATGATTGGCTGGCAACAGCCCCAGTCACATTAGCTAAGTGGTCTTTCTTCCCTTGATGCTAAAGAAGGGGGATGGAGGGGAGCGAGGGGCATCAGCCATCCTCTGTTTAACCACTGGGGGTTTATTTCCTGTGTTCTTCTCTCCCTTGCTATTTTCTGCCTCCTTATCCACCCAACCCTTCCTTCTGCCTCTAGAGACCAGAGCCTTGCTATCTCACTGACGAAACATAATGTGAGAGAAGACAGTTCCTGTCGCAATTAAATGATGAAGAGTTTTGTGTAGAATTACGCTTCAAATTCTTAATGCAATAATGAACTATTATTATTTGAGTTTGTTTATAAAGATAAACTGATCCCATGCTTCTCTGGGATCACAGTAGCATATAGAATTATCAAACCTAAATTGTTTAAGACACAACCCCAATTCCAATGAAGTGCGAACGTTGTATAAAACATTATATATTCAATTAAATGCACTACAAAGACAAGATATTTAATGTTCAAATGGATAAACTTTATTGTTTTTGGGGCATGTTTACCACTGTGTTACATCACCTTTCCTTTTAACAACACTCAATATTCAGCATTGTTGAAGCTTTGTGGGTGGAATTCGCTCCCATTTCTGCTTAATGTACAACTTTGGTTGCTTAACAGTCTGGGGTCTCTGTTGTCATATTTTTCACTAAATAATACATCACACATTTGTAATGCGAGAGAGGTCTGGACGGCAGGCAGGCCTGGCAGGACTGAGGACATGAGTTGCCACGTTCTTGCAGAGATTTCTCCAGATTCTCTGAATCTTTTGAGAATATTATGGACTGTAGATAATGAAATCCCAAATTTCCTTGCAATTGCATAATGAGAAACATTGTTCGTAAACTATTGTACTTTTTGCTTATGCAGTTGTTCACAAAGTAGTGAACCATTGTCCCATCCATTCTTGTGAATGACTGAGCCTTTTGGAGATGCTCCCTTTATGGACAATCATAAAACTATCAGCTGTGGATTGTTCCAAACAGGTCCTCAACTTCCCCAGTCTTTTGTTGCCCCTGTCTCAAATCAGGGCAGGCATCAAATACCAAATTAGTAAATATTTGCAAAAAAACAATAAAGTTTATCCATTTTAACATTGAATAACTTGTCTTTGAAGTGTATTCAATTGAATATGGGTTGAAAATGATTTGCAAATCGAACAGGATATTCTATGGCTATGTCCATGCAGTTCTGCCTGTCTCAGTAAATAAAAGAATAGGCATTTGACCCACTAGCAAAAAAAGAAAAAAATGCTATATAAACCTTCCACCCAAACGTTTTTACCCTAAATATTAGACTTGAATCAATACACACTGCTCCCGCTTCAATTTGATTTCCCAGTCTGATTTATTCACAGTCATTAATTTTAAATTCAAGAAAAGACTTGGCTTTTTATTGGATTGGATTAACTGTACAGTTGCAGCCGACTCTTGATCACTTGATGGATCACTGATCTCCACATATTTCTGTCTTTCATCGGTGTGATCCATAAGTATTTCGGCAGGATAGTGGAGTAGTTTGCCATTGCTTTCTCCACCCCTTTCCATTTATCCGGGCTTGGGACCGGCGTTCAGCTGTTTCGAGTTACACGGCTGGGGTGTTTGCACACACAAGTCAATGACAATTTAGAGACACCAATTTACCTAGCACGCATGTCTTTGGACTGTGAAACCGGAGTACTCAGAGTAAACCCAAGCAGACATGGGGAGCACATGCAGACTCCACACAGAATGGACCTCCACAATGGAATCACCGTGGGATTGAACCCGGGACCTTCTTGTTATGAGGCTGCGGTGCTACCTACCAGCCACCGTGCCCAAGTACATATTACCTCTATGCATTTATTATTGTGAGGATTCAGTTCAGGACTATATGTTTAATATATTATAAGCAGTTCCAGCTGTTTAGGTCTAAGCTCATGTTCATTATAATAGAAAAAAAGAATTATACGGTATGCTTTTTTTTAAATGGAACTATAATTCCTTTCTGTCCATGCAATGATGAGCAAGCCTCGAGCAATTCATGGACCAAAAGCAATTGTTCTACCTCACGCCTGCCGACACACGATTTCCAATACATTTAAGTCTTAATTTTGTCACTCATATTCCTCATTTCAATCACTGCAGGTTACATTCTTCTCATATAATTACGGTAAAATTGTCTGCTGGGACTGCTGCTGCTAATTACAGCGTCACACAAGTATGAACGGTGAAACAGAAGGGCTCTCTAACGTTCAACAGAGCAAGTCTATCTCTGGCACTACTTCAAGAGCGCAGTGATTACATAGTATGAATTTGTAGTGTGTTACATGCAGGAATTACAGTGACTGCTAGATCATATTAAACTCTAGCATGTCCTGTGTGAAATTTCCATGCCTGCATGTGATTCTTATGGGCACTTCAGATTGTTATGTTAATCAACATTTCATCTTGTTGCAGGTTTGTGAAGCTGTGTAGGTGCCCTGCGATGGCCACGTGCCCTGTGTTGCCGGAAAACACCTATGATGATTTTGTTTGAGTTTTTAAATGTATTGTTTCGCACTGATTTAATAAACAGTAGATATCATCCCTTTCTTCCATACCCATAGTTTTAACAACACATTTTCTTGTACAAGCAATGGTATATTGTATCATTTTGGTGCGATGGTTAAGGTACTGAACACTGAACATTGCTCTCTAAGGACTCGAGCGCTACCAAGCTGCCACCGTTAGACACTTGAGCAAGGTCCTTAACTCTCAAGTACTGGATTGTGCCTTGTAACATTTTATGAGCTATAACTCTACGGACAAGGGCACCTGCTAAATGTTGAAACAACATACATTCAGATACAATAGTTTGTCCTAATAGTTGTGAATTCCCATGCTTGTAAACTGATATCTCAAGAGCATAAAGGTAAACATAATGTCATAACATTTTGTGCATGTTATTCATGACATTCATACCTGCTTAAACCAATTCAGTGTTGCACGTTGAGATTAGGAGGGCCAAGACAGGATGCCAATTCATCGCAGGGCTTACACTCACTTATTTGCACTGGGACAATATACAATTTCCAGTTGACCTAAAATTAATTAGGAATGTGGGAGTAAAGCAATGGGGAGAACACAGGCAACAGATAAGTCAGTGCTCGTGCTAGCTCCTGGACAAGAACCCAACGTCTGTAATTAATTTTATCCTGCCACAAAATTTCAGCTTGTGTTTCTTTTTAGATTGATCTTATCTGCCTGTTGCTCAAAAAGTGCATTTTCTCTGTAAATGTCTGATTCTTACATTAATTTCATAGCATATTGTCTAGGTCATACACTAAAGAAAACATTTACTTATATACAGCTAGTCAAGCACTTCTTTTTATTCGCTCAAATTTATTTTAAAACATCACCATGTTCAGTTTTACCCAGTTTAAACAATCCAGTTAAATCACTAGTGCCCCCTAGTGGAAAATGAGTAGTATTGGGAACCACTCTGTTAAAGAAATCAACTGAACCAACTTGATTTCTGTGCATGTAATACAAACAACTGCCTTAAATTCCAGGACATATTTTCTAATTGAAAACTCTTTATCTTACTGTTTTTGCTCATATAAATGGGCAATGAACAGCAGAAAAAAGAACAGCAATAAATTACTGAACTTTAAATGGTGTAAATAACATGAACAAAATGAAAATCGCTGCCTTATTTTGGCACTTGCATTGATAATCATATTAGACACGCTTAAGTCACTCGTTTTTGCTTTGGCTCATATCTTGAGTATTAATTGCTAAACTCTGAGTCTACAGCCAAATTGGTTCAGACATGGAAAGAGTTGAATCTAAGTAATTTTGATATGCTATACAAAAATGATCTAATGATGTGTTCTTCGTTGTGTATTGTGCAGGTCATTGTTGACTATGTTTCCCTTTTACTTTACGCTGTACCTATTCTGGCGTCTCATCCCCATACTTTAGATACATTATGAATTAAATATAAAATCACATGGCCAAAGTCCGGGCTGGTTATTGAAACAGGATCACTGAAGTTCAGTACTAAACACTGTAATACTGTAGAGACAATAGAGTATAGCTAAAAATGTTCTTTTTGGGTGTATTATAAAAAATGAATCCCATTTAGCTACAGTTTCTGTATAAATAAGTCATAACCAGCTATTTCTATAATGTTATTAATCCTGGTCACTAGTGAATTTACTCTTCATTTTATTAATTAATTCATTAACTTACATGACACCTAGTATGTCTTTGGAATGTGGGAGGAAGTCAGAGTAACCATGGGGACGGCACACAACCTCCACACAGGCAGAGGTTGGGATCGAACAAGGAAACTGGAAGTGACTAGATTTGAGCCCTTCTTCAGTTTAGTAAGCCTAAATATTTTAGGACAGGATCAAAAACATTACATTCTGGTTACAGTTGAATGGTTCTGAGGTGAGTGAGGTGGAGAGCTAGTTATTAGTTTCCATGGCTGCAGCTCAGTCTGAGTCAAGCCTCTTTGTCGGAGGCATTCTTTTATGGCATGAGGCTGTGTAACCCCTAAACAATGGTTTGCGTGGGAAATTAGTATGAAAATCCTTCACTACTTATTACGGTGTTACAAATTGACAACTTTCAGTGCTAGAACATATTGAACATATTGTTACTAGACCAATATAAAACACTTACTCATGCTTTAAAAATAATGTTAGTAAAGTATCAATCAACCACATTTGTAATATCTAACATTAAACCAAATAAGCATGTAAATATGGTTCAATACGGAGGTTAGCAAGATCTTAGCAACCTTGTTAGCAGATAACAACATGAAGGAGGTCTGGGGTGTGATGAAAACCATCACAGGCCGTAAGAAGAACAGCAGCAGCTTAGCAGATGGAAGTGAGGACAGGGCAAACCAGTTTAACGTCTCTTACAACGGGTTTGACTGTCCTACTCCAGCAGTCCCCTCTCCTACTCTTCCTCTCTTCCTGTGACAGTTACCACACCATCATCACCACCTCCATCACCCTCACCATCTTCATCAACACCCAACTCCCACAGTCGCCCAACTTTTACTGCAGTGCAAGTCAGGAGACAGCTGAGGAGGTTACACCCCAGGAAGACACCTGGCCTGGACAGAGTGTGCCCCAGAATGCTCAAGGCCCCTCCAAAATGTCTTCAACCTAAGTCTATGTCTCGGGAGGGTTCCTGCCACCTGGAAGACAACCTGCCTCATTCCAGTTCGCAAGAAGGCGCACCGGAAGGAGCTGAATGACTACAGGCCGGTTGCTTTGACATCTTATGTGATGAAAACCATGGAGCGACTGCTGCTGAACCATCTCAGATCTCAGGTGCACCATGATGAGGACCCACTCGGTTCGCGTACATTGAGAAGGTGGAAAACAGTGGAAAACGCCATTCTCTATCTTCTGCACAAAGCTCACTCTCATCTGGACAAGGGGAATGGTGCTGTGAGGGTCATGTTCTTTGACTTCTCCTGTGCCTTTAACACCATTTAACCCCTACTACTGAGAGGTAACCTGGATCACTGACTACCTTACTGGAAGACTACAAGTGCTCTCTCCAGTCCTGTTCACCCTGTACACATCGGACTTCAAGTACAATTCGGAGTTGTACGTGCAGAAGTTCTCTGATGACACTGCAATCATGGGGTGTGTGCGTAACGGTCAGGAGAAGGAAAACAGAAGCCTGGTTGAAGACTTTGTGGTGTGGAGTAAAACAAACCATCTACAGCTGAACATCACCAAAATTAAGGACTGACTTCAGAAGGTGGAGGTCGATGTGGAGGTGGTCAGCTCCTACAAATACCTGGTTGTGCACCAGCCATGAAAGGCTGGACTAGTCTGTGAATACTGACTCCCTCTACAAGAAGGCACAGGGCAGACTGTACTTTCCCAGGAGGCTCAGATCCTTTAGGATCTGCCAGAAACCAGTCTATGGTAATCCTCTTTTATGCTGTAGTGCATTGGGATGGCAGCATCAGCAAGAGGGATGCTGGACGACTCGACAAGCTGATTCTGTGCTGGGACTAGAGCTGGAGTCCTTAACACCACTGGCAGAGAGGAGAGCTCTCAGAAATCTGCTGAACATCATGGACAATGTTCACCATCCTCTGCACAGCACCATCACCAGGCAGAGGAGTTAATTCAGTGGCAGACTGCTGTCCCAATCCTGCTCCACGAACAGTTTCAGGAAGTCTTTTGTCCGTCAGGCCATCAGACTGTTCAACTCCTCTCAGTAGAGCAAATTCAAAACTGTGACATGTTTTCATTCCGGTCACTCCAATGATTCACACTGTCCTGATCGCTGACATCAGTCATCTTCTTTCTTTGCACAGCTGGTGAACACTGTTCATACTGTGGTCAACTGTACTCCCCCTGTTACACACATGCGCTAAACTGGAGTACAATTCTTACCTCAGCGATTAAGAGAGGTCAACAGCACCTAATTTACCCGAAATAACTGAAGAAAGCAAATCTATTGCTGAAGCTTCTAGTGAATTTCTATCAATGTTCCAGCAAATGTGTGCTGACAAACATCATGCCAGTGTAGTAGTTTAAAATTTACATGAAAGCGGACAACCAACAACTGCAGATACTAAAAAAAACCCACTGAAAAAATTACAGGAGTCCAATAACCAGACATTTATCATTTACATCTCCTTAAACCTGTGCTGATCCCAAAGTATCATCAGTGATGAGTTTGATCTCCAGCACAAACTATTCTATTATATTCATTAAATGACACTCAGGGAGATACTTTGCTGTTCCGTTGTTTTACACAATGACACAATGTACTTGACATGAAACTAAACTCTGCATGATAAACCTTTGATTTCAAGACCATAAATTTAACATACAAATGAAACAAACATTTCAACATTTTTATTGAAAAATCCATTACAGACAGAGTTACATTTTATGCTGAGCTCATTTATTACCACTTTGCTATAGATTTTATCACTGCTGAGACCCACTGAAATACTTTAGTATGTTACTTAAGGGGACAGTAAATTTGAAGCACATTGCTTACAATGAGTTGCTGGACAACCAGCATTTTGCTCATTATCTTACCAAGGAACATAACATTCCCTGTATTCCAAAATGACAAAACTCACATTCACGGGGCTGCAAAGGTGACTGATCGGCATAATTAAAATTCTGGAGCAGTCACACATCTGGACTAGCCCGTAATAGCTCTAGATGGGAATCCTCTTGAAATGCCTGGAAGGAATCCATGAAATCTGGCAGAACTGCACAATTAGGAAATGGCCAGAACTTTGATGTCGCCTACACAATGTACCATGATATGATCATATTGTGACCTCTAAATCATGATCTGTATCGTATTGTAAAATCAGGTCCACTTTACGCCTTGCAATACAGTCCAGTATGAGCAGTGATAAGACCTTGTACAAAGCAGTACAGAACAGAATTGTCTAGAATAGCCTTTCTCCTGTACCCATGGTAACTAACTTGTTCAATACTGTGGGCCCATCATATCATAATGACTTTCCAGAGAACATTTGCATTTGTCAAAGAGCTGAACAAAGATCCTTTAAAAAGCCACTGTCTTTCATGAAAGATACATGAGGGACAGTGAATTGAGTGGCTGCTGTAAGTAGGCAAACTGACACAGACATTAAGGCCATCGATTCCCTTAGGAGCAATCCAAACCTTCCTATAGGATGATAGTGGTCCATACTGTCATCACAGTTGAACTAAGAAAATAGTGAACAGAAGACTATTTTGGACACATCCCATAAGTGACATAGTCAAGCAGCAATTAATAGCGTGAAATAGATGATCGGTCTTAACACATTAACTTTGACAGTCCTAACATACCCTGAGAAAAAGGTCACCACATAGATTTAAATAAGCAGGTAAGGTAAGAGTCTCCCATTGGCTAATTACTCCATGATTATGTTTCAACTGGTAATAATTATTTAACCATAACTGATGCAACGAGAAGCTTTTCATTTGTTTATTAACCATGTCAAAAGATACATCCCGTGGTCGTGGTAAACTTAATCACTTTCAGAAGGGTCAAATTATTGGCATACATCAAGCAAAGAAAACATCTATGGAGATTGCTGAATCTACAAAAATAAGGTTAAGAACTGTCCAACACCATTGCAAAGTAGAAGGACAATGGGGAAACATCGTCTTCGAAGAAGGAATGTGGTCTGAAAAAAATCTTAAACGATGGTGATTGGCGATCACTTTCATGCTTGGTAAAAAGCGGCTTCAGTTTGCTAGGGAGCATAAAGATTGGACTCTGGAGCAATGAATGAAGGTGGTCTGTGGTTTGTGTGGCCTGATGAATCCAGGTTAACTAAACCCCATTGAGAAACTTTGGGATGTGGTATATTATGCACAAATAAAATAGAAGCTCTCATGGTCCTCATTTAACCTACATAAAAATGAAATTGATTAATAATTATTTAAAAAAATAATTCCTACAGTGTAATTTTCCTATGTTGGTTGGTTAAATGGTAAGTAATAGATCACATTCTTTCTCAGTGCATGATTAGACAAATCTAAAAACCAGATGAAAATGCAAGATGAAGAACAAGGAGTTCTACAGCAGATGGCATGGCCCCCACAGAGCCCTGATCTCAGCATCGTTGAGTCATTGTGGAATTAGATGAAAAGACAGAAGTGAGACAACCAAAGCCTTCAGAAGAATGCTGCCAGGTTTTCCAATAGGCTTGAGAAAACATACCAGCTGAGCACACCAGCGTACCAAAGAGAAATAAAAGTCTGTTTTGCAACTGAACCTAAGGGTGATCACACAAATATTGAATGGTTTTAGGATTATCTGCAAATCCAGATTCATTATTTGCAATAGAAATGCGCTTAAAATACACAATATAGACAGAAGCTTGCGGATACCCCAGAAATGTAAAACATGGGTATTAGTATGGAGTTTGCCTTCAACCTTTGCTGCTACACAACCTTTGTACATCTAAAAGGGCATTTCACTAGATGTTGGAACACGACTATGAGGTCAGCTTCTGTTGTTAGACAACCTTTGGGCTAACTTTTTGTATTCCAGTGCATTTTCAAGGCCTCTGGTGGAGTTGAAGTTCTTAAACAAAGTAAACAAACCACTTATATGTGGACTTCCTTTGTGTTTCAGTACAACCCATTCTCCTACCACTGTTTGTCTATGAGGAATCCAGAAATGAATATTTTATGGTATGGATGTGCTACAATTGAGCAACTGAGTGTTACTGGATAGCACAGGGGTGTCCACAAACACTACACTACACATTAGCACAGTAGTGTGTTTCCTTCTTTTTCGTCATCATATCCATTAATGTTTGCCCATTATTTTCTCCTCACCAACACATAAGCCAGAAACACTCATTATTAAGGCATTAATACTGCAAATATTCTATACAATTTTGTGTGTTCACACTGTGTTTATTGGACTTTATGAAACTTAAGTTCGATAACACAGTGAATGCTGCAGAATTATACAAGACAGTGTTTTAATAACGTCTGAAATTTCAGCTAGAGATCCAAGCACTTGTTATTTATATAGGATTATATTGGAATCTTATAACACTAATTATTATAGCTGTATTCTTTTGTTAACTTTCATGATGATAAAAATGATAGCCTCACATACTATTTAATAAGTTTAACAATTATTTAGGAACCTGTAAAACAAATCTGGATATCTATGAACTTGTATACTAGGTCAAGTAGTCAGGGGAGGATCCCTACCTGGCGGAGGATGAAACTGGTGGATGTGGTGCTTCCATCAGATCTTTTGAGGCGGCTGCGGCGGGAATAGGTGCCTCTGTTCACCTGCAGGAAGAGCACAGGCAATTCATCACCCTCTCTCCTTCAGGTATAACAAGGGCACCTCTCTCTCTTTCTCTCTCTCTCTCTCTCTCTCTCTCTCTCTCTCTCACACACACACACACACACACACACACACACACACACACACACACACACACACACACACTTGTCTTGATGTCCTTGTGAGGACTTTCCATTGACATGAATGACAATGAAGTACTACTGCAGCTACTTTGCTACACCTACCCCAACCCCAACCCCAACCCAGACCCAGACCTTGAACTCAATAACCTAAAGCAAGCCTTTTCGCTAGCTTTGTTTTACAAATAAAAGTTGCCATTTTGTGAAGTGAAATAAATAAATAAATCTCCCACACGCCCTTCAACCGAAACTTCGGATACCATGACGGTGAATGAAGTGAGGTAAAAGGTGCCCCACAGCAGCCAATCACATCTTTTCATGGGTGTGGCCAGCAAAACGGGTTGACTAAATTCAAACACGCTTATTATTCGAGTTTACTACACTACACGATTACTGTAATAACTTTGTATAATCACTACACTAATGTGCACATGTAAAAGTTCAACAAACGTAACCATCTACACCCCCGGCTTTCTCTCTTTTCTAGTCCACTTGTTAAGCCGGGGAAAGATCATGTGATAGTTGTAGAAATTCCACATTATCTCTCGTTTACGCGTTCTTTATATTTAAAAACGAAACGTACCTGTGAAGTCGTAGGTCCTGGAGGAGGAAATACACGCTGTCTCAGCCTCCCTGATCTTTAGTAGGCTCTGACCCAACCCATCCAACCATACAGGAAAGTGGGTGGTAAGAACGGAAAGACCCAGGTTGGCGTCATAAAACGCAAAGCACTAAATCTACTAAACTTATATTTTAAAAGGCGGTTCAGTGATTCTGGTAACTGCAAACATTTGATATTGTAAACATTTGCACCTTTTAATTTACTTTTACAAGATATAGGATGGAGAAGGAGAAAAAACGTCACGATATAGCTAGCCAATCAGATTACAGCAGGGTTTTTATGCGTTTAACGACAGCATTATGTTTCACGACACTGACCGAAATGGACGTTGACCGGTAATTAACGCGTATTTTATGAAAAAAAATCAAATGATTTAAAAAAAGAAATGGTAGTTTCACAAGAAAACTGTATTAAAACTATGTTAGAGACACTGCTGAAGACAAGTGGAACACTACCATCTACATATTATTCCTGATAATGCCACATTTTAGTTTATTTATGGAAATAAACAATAATTAGAGAAAATACAGTAATATGTGATGTATGCGATACCCATAATTCTTAAGAGAATGGTATGATGGATCTTATACTTCAGTTTGAAACAAGCCAAAATGCTTGCAAAGACAATATGACTAAAAGGGAAGATCAGCCAGATGAAACAGAGATTCACAAATGAATGGGACCCAGTTTCTAAAGTTAAATGTGATAGAGAATATAAAGGTGGAAGTGATGGTTTTTTTTGTTGTTGTGGCTAAAGAGTAGGTCATTTACAGATCTGCTCATGTATCCGCAGCATTAATGGGCTTTTTCAGCTGTTTATGGTGTATGCTATTTCTTGTATTATAAGTGCCATTATCATTGTTAAAGCAAATGGACATTGATCTGATACCTGCAGACCTGTACTTAATAATTCCTTTAAAACTTAAATTCCTTTAAAGAATAAAAAATTCAGGAATGTACTTTAGTTTGTAATAACATATTCCAAGTTACAGGTGTAGGCAATATATAAATCACAGGTTTAAAAAAGGGAAAATGTAAGAATGTTTATTTGTGGAGTCCCCCGTTTAGAAAGCAAAGGGAGACAATAACTAGTTTTATATAGTGTATAGTGTTTATGCTAAAAAAGCTTTAAAAGCTTAAGCTTTTTTAAAGCTTTCTAAATTAATGAATAAATACAAGCTAAATATTATCAGATATTCACACATGCTTTGACATTGCCAAAACATGAACACTCTTCTTATTAAACAATATTTTGATAGAATTACTTAGAGTTGTTGTCTTTGCTACATGACCAAGATCTAACATTTTCCTTTAGAGTTTACTGCTATAATTCAGAATTCAATGTTCCATCAATGATGGCAGGTCATTTTGGCATAGATGCAGAGAAAACAGTCCCAAGCCTTGATACTAACAATACTATATTTTACAGGTGGGATGAGGTTCTTGTTCAGGAATTCACTGTTGTTCCACAAGACTTCAACAAAATGTTCAATTTTTATCTCCATTCACAAAATTATTTTCCAGTAAACTCCTGGCTTTGTGACCTGATCATATTTATACTGCTGATAGGCAGCAGTTTTTTTTGGAGATAAATGGCGTTTTGCTCTGATGGACACTGGCTCTGGTGGACTCATGAACATTAGCCAATATGAGAGAGGCCTTTATTTGCTTAGAATTTACCCTGGGTTCCTTTTTGACTTTGCTGACTATCAAATTCTTTGAGCTTAAAATAATATCTTTTGATCAACCACTCACAGAGACAGTAACATGTTCCATTTGTACACAATCTGTTTAACTATGGATTGATGTAGTTGGTTTTGTCATTTCCTCATTTATAATTTTATTTCCATCTTAAGCCTGGAGGTTCTTAAGTGTCATGAATTGTTCGAATTTGTTATGCAAAATGGCCACTACTGGTATGACAAGTTAATAAAACTTTTGAAAGAAACAAAAGTAAGATAAGATTAAAATTCAGATGAATATTTATTTATTTCAGAGGTTGAATTGATAGATTAAATAGGTGAATCCAACTATTTTTGGAATGTGAAATATTCCAGGCTGATATTTTATACAGTGAAATAAAAGTCAATTGTTTTAATTAGCATTTTTCAACCTGTCCAACATTTACTGATCTTATTTATAGGCTGTCTACCTCCAACCTGAATAGCCTTTCTTGAAGGCTTTTTAAAGAACAATGTTATCAAGAGAGAGAATTGTGTAAACCAACAAAAGCTGTATAAAAACAAAATACATATCCAGTATATGAAATGTTGTAATGTGGATAAAATGAAACAAGTTAACAGAAGTTTCCTAATAACAATGACCACTCAGAGTAGGCTAAGCATTAATGGGTGGCTTTATTAGATTTATTATAGTCTTTATAGAGTGTACAGAGTATTGATAATCCATGGAAACTTTGGATGTTTAAACAGTGCATGTCATATATTAATAAATAATTTCAGTTGTGCATGTGGCAACAAAAAGTGTTTGGATGTTATTCAAGCAACATATTTAATGTACAGCCTACACTTGTGTCAGAGAAACTGATTAATTTACCAAAACAATACTTCTATACAGTAGAACTTACAATCCCATAATTCTCACTGCCCTCAGCATCTTTGTGTTTTGTGCTTATTACTGTAATGTGTTTTCACCTGGTTCTGGATTTGACCATTATTTGTATTATTTATAAATTGTTTAAATCAAATTGATTACAATGGAGGGAATGCTTGTGAGTGGCTACTCACATTTGGACATTTTACATAGGCCAAATTTTACATGATCTAATGTGAGTTTTTGGAATGTGCGAGAAACCTGGAGTACTGAAGAAAACTCACACGGACATGGTAAAACTCGGTGGGCGGCACTGGTGCCTCAAAGCAACAAGATTCTGGGTTCAATCCCAGGGTGGAGCAGCCTGAATACCTTCTGTATGGAGTCTGCATGTCCTCTCTGTGTCTACATGAGTTTACTCTGGGTACTCTGGTTTCTTTCCACAGTCCAAAGACATGGTTGACTATATAACTTTGCTAAAAAGA
>JAUZST010095157.1:0-19036 GCA_034779995.1 Parotocinclus haroldoi
ACACACACACACACACACACACACACACACACACACACACACACAATATATATATCACTTTGGCGACCAGATGTAGTACTGACAATGTCACACCACAGTCCATAATTAAATATACATTTAGCATTAACTTTAGACACTTCATAGGGCTGACTGTCAACTCACTACAGAATTGTAACTGGTAACAGTTGGTTTATATAAAAGCTGGGGCCATATCTCTAGATATTTTTAGTGCTAAGAGTTGCTCAGTGACAAAAATCTAAGAAATCTTAGAATTGTGGGTCTTTTCCTCAAAGTTAGGAGTACATCATAGTAAAGTTCAAAGTTATTCATAAAGCTTCTTAACCTCTGAAAGAGCTCCTGAGGTGAATGAGGACTAGGCAGGAGAACATTTAAGAGGATGATTAAAAAAAACAGCGCAAGATGGCAAATTAAAATAAATATTTTCCAAACACTGAATAAGAACAAGTTGCAGAACATCATGCAGAAATAACATTTTTGGCTGACTTTATTAAATAAGCTGAAGGCTGCTATCAAAGAAACCTGGGCTTCCATAACTCAGTAAAGCCACAAGCTGACATTTCTGCATTCAATATTATTTTTTAAATTGGCGAATGGTCTTATATAATATTGTAATTGGGGCAACACGGTGGCTTGTTGGGTCCGCTGCCTCACAGCAAGAAGGTCCCAGGTTGAGAAGTCCCAGGTAGCCCTCAGTGTGTGATTGTGTGTGTGTGTTTGTGCATGCCCTATGATGGATTGGCACCCTTTCTAGGGTTGTTCCTGTCTTTGCACCCATAGTTGATAGGTGGCACCGGCTGGCCCATGACCACGTGTGAATTATGCTTATGATGATAATGGATAGTATTCTTATTTTCTGAGATAATGACTTTTGGGTTTTCAATAAGCCATAATCAACAACATTAAAGTAATAAAAGTGCACATCCTGAAATTTCCCAGCCCTTACAGTGCCTCTGCAACATGATTTGCCTGAATGTGAAGCTTGGAGAGCCATATAGCACTTCTAGAAGCTGATCAAACAGGCAAAAGTGGTAACATCCAAAAGTGTGATTAGTAGACTGTGGAATCACTTTCAAGAGACTGGAACAGTACGAAGAAGACTAGGGGACTGTCACAACAGCAAGAGATGACTGCTACTTGACCTTTTGGCAAGAAGGTGCAGGCACAGCAATGCAACAGAATTGTGGCGACAGTTTCTTGCTGCCACTGGACAAAGGATATGCACCCACACAATATGGAATCGGCTCCTCATGTTGGACTGCATGCCCGGCAGGGATTCCATTACCTGCTGAACACCGTATAAGGTGGGCTAATGAACGCTGTCATTGGACTCCTATTTTATTCCGATAAATGGACACAAACATACACTTTTATTTACGTTATGCTAACAATTTATTTAACATACTGGTAAAATACTTAATTTATTGGAGTGCCTATGAACCGATTAGGGGTAGAAAATGTGGCTTCGTTTTTTCTGTTTTCCAGCGCTGTGTCATTTTTAATTGCTGGGGTTGGTTAACATTCATTTCAGGCATTATTTTGTGGAATTGTTGCGCAAGGTAAAAGATTTTGAGAAGATTTTTTGGTGTCTCTGATCTTCCTCTTGACAATACCCCATAGATTCTTTATGTTTTTAAGGACAGGAAAGTTTGCTATCCAATTAAGTACTGTGGTTATTAAACCAAGAATTGGTCATTTTGGCAGTGTGGATAGGTGCCAAGTCATTTTGAAATTTGCAGCTCCAAAAAGCTTGTCAGGGAAGCATGAAGTACTCTTAAATTCTGTATAGAATAAGAATATCCATGAATTTTCATAGTAAGAGTTTTTGATTTTTAGTAACAATTAGTCCTATTAAGTAAGTTGAACATCTGGACCAATTTAGTGGAGTCTCAATTGAACTATAACTTTCCTTGGAGGTAAGTCAAATCAGTCGAATGAAGCCCAGTGGCAAGACAATCGTCACGGCAGACGGTGTATCAGAAATCCAGACGAAGCTTAACCTAGTATAGACCCACTGTTGTCCATTTTCCTCCCTCAATATGGTGGACTGTCTGGAGGGTAAGGAGGCCAAGAGAAGTAAAAAAGGCCTCCACCCTGACCATCTCGTGTAGAAGACAGTGTCCAGCCGACCACCGGTATTTACTGTATTCTTAGCCTCACTCTTGGGCTGAATTCTAGTTAGGAATACCTCAGGATGTTTGGGTGGCATTAGAAGTTGTAGGACAGTGTGTTTCCCTGAAGGTATAGATGATGGAGAACACAGTACACAGCACTTCCATCAGAGCCTAGACGGGCAGTCCAGTATTGTGCGGACTATTGTTGATTCACAGACGCTGGTGGACTAAGCCCAATGCAGCGACGTTGTAGCTAGTCAATAATCACTCTCCCAGTACAATGACATCGAAGGAGAGTATCGTCAAAGTGATTATTAAAGTGATGATTCCAAGAAGAAAGATTTTCACCAAATGGACGAGCACTCCCTGAATCGTCTATAGAAGAGTCTTTGGTGCACAAGATTCCCGTAGTAAGGCCTTTTGGGGAGGTCCAATTGAAGAAGGAACAGTGTAGCATGACCATCCCAGGAAAAGAGCTGGAGAAAGGCCCAGGCCAATAAACATTAGTAGCGTCCTAACTCAACAGAATCAAAAATATATAAAAGGGAGACGAACAAAGGAGCTGGGGGCATCTTGCATCTGAATTTGACTGTGTGGATATGCTCCCTGAATTGCATTATCTCTGAGATATTGTAATAAGGTCTGCTTACGGCTTCAACCAAACAACCTAAATTAAATTTTTCCCCTTTAGGGGACAGTATATCTGTTGGTTCCTGGAAAACACCACAACACCACCAAATCTGCGAAGAACAGAATGGCTGAGGAAACAAGATAAAAAGAAAGCACAAACAAGAAACTGTCTTCTTTAAAGATCAATCTAAAAGTTTGTCAAAGCACTTTTCGGCAACGTAAAAACCAGGAACCTAAAATTAAGAGAGTGGGAGGACCAACTGACATCGGATATTTAAAAAAATATGAATGTCTTTAATCAGAAATAGAGCATTGAATAAAATAAGTGCTTACAATAATTAGATAATAATAGATTAAATTAAATAAGACTTAAAACTGCTGTTTTCTGGAATGAGAAAAACAATATAGCATAAGTATAGATAGATCAATTTAAACAGGTCAATAAAGGTTTTATTTAGAGCATTAGGTTAAAGCAAGAAAGTAACAAAAGTGAAAAAGCTAAGAGATACGCACACATTAGCACAATATGTAACAGTGTGTAAATACCTAATTACACAAATTAGAGTAGCTCAAATATGTTACCTTAATCCCTGTATAAATGCAATTCATCCTGCCTATACAGTGCAGGGTCTTCACTCATACTCTGTCAGAAAATTACAACTTAAGCTTAATCATTAATTACCACAACTGTGTACTGTGTAAGTTATATTTATTTATAAAGCACAAACACTGCTTAAGATAATTAAACTTAAATTAAAAGTAACACACACCTACTCGATCACTGCCATTATCCAGTTAACAAGCAAAAACAGCATGAACCGTGCTATGCTATGCCTGTTCACATGGTAATCCTCATCCGTTTGCTCCCGTGCCAAGTCAAATCACTTTTGCAAAGCTTGCATGTTAAACATTTCTTAGTTGCATGAAGCACACTTTTGAGGATTTAAGTCAAACCTCTGCATCAGTCATGTTTCTTTTGTAAAATGTATTAACTTCTTAATGTTGTGGGCGTCGGACTCACTATATAATATTAATACTGTGGGTTACTTCTAGTAATCATTCAGTCACGGACACGAGGATGCAGTACAACTCTTTTACTTGATGTCAACAGCGTGTACAACATGTAGCCATTCGTTGTTGCCTCCCTAGTCCACACACTTAAAAAAAAATAAATAAAATAAATAAATAAAAATGTGCCATGTCCAAGACCAAAGAGCTGTCTAAGGACACCAATAACAAAATTGTAGACCTGCACACGGCTGGGATGGGCTACATGACAATAGACAAGCAGCTTGGTGAGAAGACAAAAACTGTTGGTGCAATTATTAGAAAATGTAAGAAACATAAAATGACTGACAATCATCCTCCATGCAAGATCTCATCTCGTGAAGTAAGGATGATTCTAAGAAAGGTCAGGAATCAGCCCAGAAGTACACAGGAGGACCCGGTAAATGACCTGAAGAGAGCTGGAACCACAGTCCTAAAGATGACTGTTAGTAACACACTACACAATCATGCAAGGAACGCAAGATCCCCCTGCTCATGCCATCCATGATCCAGAGGAGGCATGGGAAAAGGTCATGTGGTCAGATGAGACCAAAATAGGGTAAACGTCTGACCTCTGTAATTGCAAACAAAAGTTACATTTTTGTATTGTATCAAATACTTATTTTATGCAAAAATGCAAATGAATTACTTTTAAAAAATCATACAATGTGAAATCTTACAGTTGAAGTGCACCTATGAAATAATTACAAACAACATTATTTTTAGGTCAAAATCAAATTTATTGATATAGGACTTTTTACAATCTTGCATTGTTTTAGAGCAGCTTTACAATACGATATTATCATACGAGGTCAATCCCAAGCAAGCCTAGGGTGACAGTGAAAGGAAAAACTCACTAAATGTAGAAGGAAACCTTCCGGGAGGACCAAGACTCAAAAAGGGACCCATCATCCTTGGGTGGCTTAGATGTTAACCAACAAAATTAAGTCTGTATTAATAGTAAAATGAAGAAAACAATATCAATTAAATTAAATAATGTAAAAGATGTGAGATAATGAGTCCTCAGCATTAAGTCCTTGAAAGCACGTCATCTCCTGATAAATGAATGACTGAGGGAGTTATTATACTCTGGTGTGGTCCAGGCATGGTGGGACTGGACCACTAGAGTAATGCTGAAGAGGAGGAACATCTACTGGAACTGGAACCAGAATATCACCTCAGATGGAAAAGAGAAAATGTAGTTACTTATTGGTTTAGGAGCACAGAGTCTATTAACAATCACTACTGCCAGGTGCAGCATGAAACTTTTGAAGCAACATGAAGCATTCATTATAGCAGCATAGCTAGAAGTAGTAGAACCATAGGAAAACCAGAAGGTAACACAGCCAAGAGGCAATAGCCAACTCAAGATATGCGTCCTAATCTAAATCTAATCAAAAGCGTGCGCAAGTAAAAATGTTTTAGCCTAGAGATAAAAAATTGGAGATTGTCAATCTTAAACTAAAGTGGGGAGTTTATTCCATAGCTGAATGGCCAAGTATAAGAAAGCTAAAGTTCTAAAGATCTAAAGTATGATTACAGCGGTGAATCGTTTCAATCACATTGAGTGATACTCAGATTCTAAATTTCTGAAAATAATAATAATAAAATGATTCTTCTCATGACAATGTTAAAATCACCTGCAATTAAAGACTTATCTGTTTAAAGTACTAAGTAGGATAGAAAGAAATACTTTAAGAAATCCTGAGTAAAGGAGCGCAGCAAATACTGACGAGCTGATCAAGAGTATGGTTGGTGGTAAAGTCACATTAAGAATCAGTATTTCAAATTAACTACAATGGGATTTAGCACCAACACCTAGATCCTTGTCAAAAATTGTGGCTACCCCTCCCACACAACCATTAGGTCCAGAGTGTTGAACATAACTGTACTCAGGAGGGAAGGTTTCATTTAAGGCTATATATTCATCATATTCTGGGTGATCCTGATGGGTTAATCCTAATTGCTGCTTGATCCTGGCTCTGGATACTCAGCCCCTAAATAATCCTGCCACAAGACTACGTGCAATTTCCCAGATTGGAATGGATATCGTCACATCCTAAAAGTCCAGGCTTACCCTCAAAAGTTGTATAATTATCGATAAAGCCCATGTTGTTTTCAGACCACCACTTGGAAAGCCAACAGCTCAACAACCGTAACCTGCTATAGGCTTGGTCACCTCGCCCCATTGGGATGGCTGTGGCATCCAGATTTTTTTTCCAGAATCTGAGCTAGCCTTCTCTATCTGGATACGCAGTTCTAACACTACAATCTTCTTTGTCTCTGTCAAAGACTACACAAATAAAATTTACACTCATGACCATAGAAGAGTAGCTAAATATGCCACACTTGAGGCAGGGAACAAGCACAGCAGAAGCCATTAATCAATGAAATGTACTTAGCTTCAGGTGAGGTTGTGGGTTGCTGATATAGGTATTCACAGGCGACTCAGCCGATTTAGTAGATTTCTCGCAGTAGGTCCTCATACACTGCAGCCAGTGGTCTGATACAGTGTATGTTTGGTTGGATCAAAGCGCAGATGGAAAATCACAATAACGTCAACGCAAAAAAGAAAAGGGACACGGCTTTAAAAAGTTATGAAATCAAACTATAGCAAAGATGAAGCAGAGATTATGAGAATCTGGTCATTCACTAACAGCTATTCAACGCGTAAAATTTCTAAATGTAGATTAATGGCTGAAAATACAATCCACCAGTAAAAAGGAAGAAAACAATTAAGAGATCAAAATACTTTGAGATACAAAATATTTCTGGAATAATAATATAGATGCAAACTCAAATGAGACACAAACTTAATTATTGTGATTGAGTAGTAAGTGATGTATTCATTGGGGTGAACAGAAACATGCCAAATTGGATGAGAGTACCACATATTGACGGTTAAGTAGGGTGTCAAGACTGCCAAAACACACTGACAGTGATCAGATTGTCCAGCAATTCTTGTGGGATCCTTTTTCTATTCATTTTGAAATGTACAATAAATTGATTTATTTTATATTGCGCTTTTTACAACGGTGCAATCTCTCATATCAGCGGATGCGGTTTGGTAAGAACTGTACATTGGGGAAACCAACCAGCATCTGGTAAACTGATGGCACAATGCAGATAAGCTAATTCTTCAGGCGACCCACCAACAAGCAAGTGGCCACTCTTTCAAGGATGAAGATGTGCAGATACTTAACTGGGAGTAGCGCTCGTTTAAAAAAACAACAGTAAATAACTCTTAATGACTCTTTAAATGATATTCCATTAGAAAACATTCACTAATGAGTTTTTTTTTCTTTTACCAACCAAAGTAATAATACTCAATAATAAAACTCAATAATGAGTTTTAGGCTAACCAGTATTACAAAGACCTATTGTCCAGAGGTTAGAGAGTTTACCAATAGATTTTATCACTGAATTAAGATATTTAGTAACTTCAGTGGATAATGGTTCAAACATACCTGTATGTACTAAATGCACAGCTGTACTCAATTGAGATTAGAAATAAGAATATAGTAAAGCTTAGTAAATTTGTTGCTATATTTTACTGTATTCTGCTTTTTCTTCCGCCCTATAAATAGGCTCTCAGAGGTTACTTTTGAGTAGTATACCTATTGGTGAAAGATATTTAACTGCTAGACATTTACCCACAGGTGGGCTTGTAGATTTGCCATGCTCATAGTTTCTGGAGTGCTTGAATTGTGAAAAATCTGGTGAACGGGCAAGCCAAGAAAGTGTTATAACCTGGAGGAGAAATTCCTAAAAAAAAAAAAAAAAAAAAACAACAAACAAACAACTTGCTGTGCAGGAAAGCATCATTCTCCAGAACGGCAGGTGGAATCCCTGACATGAGAGGCAACAACTGTGGCCACAGTATGTACAGATAGCTCTCAACACCTAACAGCTAGGTTAAAATGCACCCTCCCCCAAAGTCTAAACACATTTCACTTTACTGCATGCCAAGTTTTGCAGCAAACAGACATTTCAATGAGGGTTTTTTTCAGTGTGTATATCAGCCATCATGTTAGTTATATAAAAATGGTATTCTTGGGAACATTTTATACATCAGTCAGTTGTTTTAAGACATGATTTACATATTGGTGCAATTGTCTTACGGTGTCCTTGATGGTAATATAAGGATCTTCTTCATTACTGCCAAACACTGTGAGGCCTGCCAAACTGTCACCAAGATTTGCTCTATCTGAAAAAGGCGGTGGATTGATAAGCATAGACCAACTGATTCATTAAGCAACCTAAAATAATCATGTATTACAATCCACTATAATTAAGTGATTTTAAATTGATTATTTCAAAGTGACACATCTTACCAATGCTTTGCTCATCATATTTGTCCAGGTCATACTCAGAAAGATCCTCTTCTCCTCGTTTTTCTTCATCATCAGACTTCATTCCTTCATCCTCGTTCATGGTATGTCTGTTCACCGTGCTCTCATCACGATCATCATCACTTTTCAGAATTACACAATAAGTCACAAAACATATCACATTTCTACAAACATACCAATGCTTAAGCATTAGGAAAAGGAATAATTATTGATTACCACAAAAATTTGTAATCATGATGGGACCATTAACATCAAATGCAGGATAAGTCACAAAGAAACTGAACATACACAAAGCCACATCCTTGTCCCTATATTTAACATTTGCATGACATGAGGTCATTTAGAGGTATTTAAAATAATAATTTTAACCCAAACCCAAGGACGCTTTAGATCAAGGAAAACAATTTATATAACAAAAGAGACATACAGATCAAGACAAGCAGACACATCAAAATTTAAATAGAGAAGGGAAATAGAAACGAGATTTAAATTCTTTGATAGTTGAAGCAGACCTTACAGACAATGGAAGAGAGTTCCAGAGGGTGGGAGCAGCCACAGCAAAGGAACTCAGTCAGTGGAATGCAGCGACCTGATTGGAGTGTAACGTTGAACTATATTGCAGAGATAAGTGGGGAGTTAGACCATGGAGGGATTTAAACGTCAGTCGTAGAATCTTGTACTGGGAGCCAGTGTAATTGGGATAAAACAGGAGTGATGTGGTAAACTTTTTCGGTTTGTGTAAAGATCCTAGCGGCAGAGTTTTGGATGTACTGTAAGATTTGAATGGAAGTAGAATGACGACATTCACCAGAATCTCTGCAGCAGTTGGAGAGAGGAATGGGCGCACCCGAACAACGTTACGAAGATGAAAGAAAGACTTTCTTTCAGAAATAGACCTAATGTGAGGAAGAAAAGACAGAGCTGGATCAAAAAGAACACAGAGATCAGACACACGCGGGAACAGAAACACCCGCGATAGGTAAGGAGGTGGTGGAGATAGAGGAAAGCACAGATATCTGAGTCTGAAAGTTAGCAGGTAGCCAAGAATTCAGATGAGAAATACAATCTATGAGAGTGGAAAAAATAAATGAAGAAGAGGGTTTAAATCTGAGATAGTGTTGAGTGTCATCAGCATAGCAGTGAAGGGAAAGTTGTTTCTGTATGATAGAGCCCATATGAAGCATGTAAATTATAAATAAAGTAGGACCAAGAATGGAGCCCTGTGGGACACCCATTCAGCTCAGGTTCAAACTACGTCTGAAAGTCCTATTTCCAAAAGGTGTCAAAAGCAGACGCGAGATCAAGAAGAACCAAGACAGAAGCACAACCTTGATCAGCTACACAGAGCACGTCATTCAGCACATTAGGGAGAGCAGTTTCAGTGCTATGCTGAGGACAAAAACCAGATTGAAAATGTAAAAAAAATGCTGTTAGTGCTAGCTGGGAGGCCACGACACGCTCGAGAATCTTACAAATGAAAGGACGACTTGAGATGGGACGAAAATACCTGAGAACAGTTGAATCTAAATCGAGTTATAGAGGCAGTTTTCAGAGGACAATGAGAGATTGTATAGAATAACCTTTGGAGATGAAATTTTCATCAACCAGAGTGAAAGAGGAAAACCTAGTGGTAGACGATAAAGGATAGCGAAGCATAGCTAGTAGAGGAAGTGAGGTCGTGACAGATAGAGGAAGCCTTATCAGTAAGTAATAAATGAAGAAAAGTTACAGAGAACAGTGGAAGCGGAGATATGGTTAGGAACAGGGCTGACAAGTTTTTTAACAACAGAAAAAAGTTGCCAAGGGTTAACGCAGAAGGACTGGATGCTACAAGTAAAGTAAAGAGCAGGCAGCGTTGAGCGCGGTCTTATACTTCACAAGATGTTCATTATAGGCAAATTTATGAACTAGTAGTCCATATTTTTTATATAATCGCACAAGTCACCTTCCTACAGTCTTTAAAGCCTGAAGCTCAGAGGTAAACCATGGTGTGGAGGGCGCAGAGATGGTGTGAAGTGGGGCAAAAGAGTCTAGAGTGGAAGACACTTATTATAGGAAGCAACAAGATCGCAGAGAGAGGGAGTAGCTCAGAGAAGCAAGTCAAGGAGGATTCTAAGGAAGAATAGAACTGGTGGCTATCAATTGACAAGATTTTACAATATCACAGTTTTTTAGAATGCAGTTTAACAGTCTGAGGAGAAAGAAAAGCAGTGATGACCTTATGGTCTGAAACCGGTAGTGAGAACCCTGAAACATTACTGATAAGCTTTGGAGCCGAACAAAATCTAACATACGCCCGCAGTTGTGAGGGGGAAATGAAACAAGTGTCAGATCAAAGCAGTTGAGCAAGTTGAGCCAGTGCGCAAGATGAAAAACTACAACAGACAGCAACAGTTGGGTAGAGTACGTTAGCCGATGCCGTAGCACGCACATAAAACCAATAACCAGTAGTACTGGTAGTAAACTGTAGTAACAGGTACAGTTTTGTTAGCAAACAGCAGAATGGAGGACCATCCATTAGTCTGATGCCAGCAGGCATGCACAGTAAAGAAAGCTCGAAACAAACACAGAGAAGTGAAATTTGACAAATCTAAACCAAGTCTCTAGGTTGTAACATGATGAACTTAAACAAATGTGTTCTAGGGTATACTCAAACTGAGCCCAGTTGTCTTGAACTAGCACTGGAGCGCAACTGTCTCCCGTTCCCGCTTGTGTGTACTGACAATACGCTTCAAAACTAAACACGGTTGGGCACACTTTTGTTAGAGGACATTTTGGTTGTTACTTCTTTGTGCTTTTTTTGTTTTCTGCATTCAGATTGCTCAGTTATGACTCAGTTGTGCCATTATATAAAAGGCATACATATGCCTAGCAGTTAATAGTTGAAAATAGAAATTACACATTGAGATTCTCATTTGGGATATGTGGAATATTGGATGCTGGCAAAGTAATAGATTATTAAATAAGTAAAGTTAAGGAGTGAATATAAAACCTATATGGGCAAATCAGTTGGATGATTATTTCTATAAAAGACAGAGAGAAGGTCAACAAACTAACACCTGTGACGCACAAACACTGGGAAACTAAAACGTGGCCATATTAATTTGTTTTTATTGACCAAATGGTTGTGCTAAAAGCTGAGCTAGTAGACACTTATCATCCAGAAGTTGCAGGTGTTTTTGAGACCAAACTATAATATTGTGAATTAGAGGTCGAACTAACCTAGGTCATGACACTCTGTTTCTATGCCAGTAACCATGGAAAATTAGATATATTCTGTGCAGAAAGTGTCTAAAAGTAATGAATGTATGACACCTGTTGGTGTAAGATAATACGAATTAAACATATTGGCTAAGCATTCTCATGAGGGATGTGCTTAGATTTTATCAGAGGCCTTTAAAATAGGGTCTCCGAGTCCAGAAGGTTGGGATTTTGACCTCCTCCTCTGTTTTCGGGACGAGGTATTTCCTCATATGTTTGGTTTATTCATGATTGTAACCAAATAAATGTTCATTTTTCCTCAGATTTTTGGACTCGGTCTCGATCACTAGGTGAAAACAATTCTGTCAGCCTCGCAAACCCCACAACAGATACCATAGCAAACACCATACATACCACCTGGCAGCAACATACCAACCACTTGGTACACTATTGAAACCACTGAGAAATGCCATAGCAACCACCTAGCAATGCCAGACCAGCCACTTGGAACACCATATCAACTGCCTTGTACATTAGCAACAACCTAGCAATTATCTGAGATAACAACCATAGCACCCACCTAGCAGGATCTTACCAACCGCCTGAAATGTCATAGCAACTACCAAGCAACACCATAGTCACCTCACCTCAGATACCCTAGCAAACCACCTACCAACTACCTTGGGTATCATGCCAACCACCCAGTCACACCATAGCAACCACCTAGGAGTTATTAGCAAACCAATGGGAATGACATATTAACCACCTAGCAACACCATAGCAACCACTTGGTTCACCAGCATGCGGGTAAAAGTATTGAGACAACCCTGTACATTGAGAAAAGTAATCGGACATGACCCTGAAAAAAAATACAATTTATACAATAATCAGATAACTGCAAATATTTGGCTATGATCATATTATGTGCATGTAAACATAGTGCTTCACTGAAAAATCACTATAGAAAAAAATATGACTATACTGACTTATGCATGCAGAATTATTAAATATGAATAATTAATCTCTGCTTAAATCTTTGAATGTTAAAAATAATAATTTTATTACAACCCCAATTCCAAATAAGTTGGAATGTTGTGCAAGACGTAAATAAAAACAGAATACAAAGATTAGCAAATCCTTTTCAATCTAAATTCAATTGAATACACTATAAGGACAAGATATTTAATGTTCAAAAGATTAAGCTTTACTGTTTTTTTTAATGACTGCAACAAGTTGGGACTGGGACTGGCATTGGGGAAAGCGACGTCGTTGTCTGGGATGTACCTGTTTATTTCAGCAAGACACTGCCAAGCTACATTCTGCATGTTAGAACAGCGTGGCTTCAAAGTAAATAAGTGCGGGCACTAGACTGGCCTGCCTGCAGTCCAAACCTGTTTCCCATTGAAAACGTGTGGCGCATTATACTGTTAACTTAAGTTGAATCCTGAGTTCCCAAATGCTAACTGAATTAAAAGGAAAGCTGATGTAACATGGCCCTGTCCGAACTTTTTTGGAACGTGTTGCAGGCATCTAATTAAAAATGAGTGAATATTTGCAAAAACATTAAAGTTGATCTGTTTGAACATTAAATATCTTGTCTTGTAGTGCATTCAATGTATTATATGTTGCAAAGGATTTGTAAATCATTGTATTCTATTTTTTTTACTGTTTACCAACAGTGGATGGTCTGCAAATGCACTTTTGTTAGAAGCCATTAAATCAATTAGGGCTTTAAGTAAATATGTTTAATTTAACAATGATGCACTACTTCTTCTGTACTTCTACGAACATACAAACGATTTTCTCCTCATAACAGGCCATGTACTCTAAACAGTGATTAATATTTTAGGATACGTAAAGGAAATGCGTTATTAAATATGCATTAAAAGAAAATGTAAGTGAAATGCCAAGGATATCCAAGAAATGTCATAGTGGCTAGTAGAAGCCTTTAAAATAAGGCTGTATATGTGTAACCACATAGTAGATTTAAGTTAACCAGAGAAATTATCATATCTCTTATGAATAGAACTTACTGGATAAAATGTTACACTCATTAACGTAAACCAGAGAAAAGGCTGTAAGCATGGAAGAAATAAAAAACAGAAGTGAAACCCATGCTTCGACTACTTACAGCCAGTGAAAAAAGACCTGTCTGTCTAGGAAAATCATATTAGATAAGTGGAAGCATATCTAAATGTGTAATTTATTGATTTGTTTTCGCTACTTGCACACAGAGATGAGAAATCTTGACTTCGGTGGTATTTTGAATGGTCAATCGCTGTGTGTAGATGTAGATTTGTTTACTAATTGATAAAGGAATCAGTACTGAGCACAGAACGCTGCTGTCTTAAGGCACATGAGAAAATCTGATTACATAAGGACAAACAGCGACAGAGAACGAAACTAAACAAAAGAATCAGAACAAAGTAAAATAAAAAAGGAAAACATTTGATATATGCGACGTACTATAGCGCTTACCTTAATTCGTACCTTGCCTCCGCTATGATGCGTTGCAGCTCCTCTTTGCTCAATTCCACCTAAATAATACAATTGTTCATAGGATAAAACACAGACCAAAATCTACACCAAATGACATCAATATCATAATTAATTTAAAACATAAGTTATTCACTTACTTTATCTGGTACTTCCTTTGAAACCCCCCTTTTCACCCATCCAACACTGGTAATTTGACAGCTCATGACCACAAAGTAACTCAATATTAGTAGTTCCTTTTATTCAATCCACACAGGTTCTCAAACACTTACAAAAAATACTGATATTATTACAGACAAATATAATCAACTAGCACGTTTTAGAATATTGTCGCAAAATGATGACGTATGTCTACGTTCCAACTTCGCGCCCGACCTATGTGATGTCACTGCGGTTTTTTTTTTTTAGATATTTTATTTATAACAAATGTTCAAGTATACAAACATTTAGGCATACACAATTTTAAAATATGAGATATATCTGGATAGATTTCTTATTTCTTATATCTGAATGGTTTCTTTGTAACCATGTATTCAATTTTGATTTACATTGAATAATTTTACATCAATATTCAATTCACTGTAACTCATCTTAGGTTACATAAATTCCTATATATTTTACACAAGACTTGTAAAATAGGGATATTAAATGCTGCTGAACGGTTGCAATCATGTATAGCTAGAAGGTCAATATTACTATGATTGAATGTTAGACCAGATGTTCATAAAAATAGTGATGTCATCAGCAAAACGCCTTATTACCATCGGGGCCAGGGGATTTGTCTAGTTTTTAGTGATGGGATTTTCGACTCTATTTTGAGATGTGGCTCTAATGGCTCTTCTTACTGTGGAGAGCCGGCTCTTTCGGCTCCTAAACGGCTCACCATATATATTTTTACATTATTTATTAATTAACAGCTTAAACCTAATTTTACAACATTTTGTCTCACTATCGACATTGTTAAGCACTTGTGATGAGTAAAAATGCCGCATAACAATGCTTTATAAATAAAACTTTTATTATAACCAATTATTAAATTATCATAAAATATCACCACTTCCACAAAAATAACTCAAAATAAATTAAACGGTTATAAATACAATCACCCACCACAATACGAAAAAGTATTAAAGTTACTCTTGTCACAGACTCCCCTTCTTTCTGCCATCCGTGTTTCTTGACCGCTGTATGTGAGTGAGTGTCTGTATTAACACCTGCCGACGACCGCAATACAGCTTGGCCAATTGCTTGCCATTTCCACAAAAAAGTGGACAAACTTTTTTTCAGTGTTTCGTCACCTTATTAATTGAAAGCTGCGTGTGATTGGTCAGATGTGTGGAGCACACGCTTGGCATGCGGGCAGTGGAGACATTAAAAAACTCTCAGCTCTGTAGCACTGGCAGAAGCAGAGCGAGACGAGCAAGGAGGGGGAGAGTGAGAGGACAGACAGCGAGGTACCGAAGGACAAAAAAACGACGTTGGAAAAAAAACTGTCGGCTCTGTGGCACTTGCAGAGCACAAGCGCAACGATAGGGAGGCGGAGAGACAGCGAGATACTGAAGGAAAAAAACGGCTCCCAAATAGGATCCTAAAACAGCTCCCAATGTGGAGCCGGTTCCAATCGTTCACTTCAAATAGACGGCTCTTAGAGCCGGATCGTTCGCGAACGACACATCACTACTAGTATTAAACACAAAACAGCTTTGTCAAGTTGAACCAATTATACAGTGGGGAAAGTAAGTATTTGTATACACTGTCGGTTTTGAAAGTTTTCCCACCCACAAAGAATGGAGAGGTTTGTAGTTTTTATCGTAGGTACACTTCAACTAATCTAAAACACAAAAAAATCTAAATCACATTTAAAGTTTTTTTTAAATATTTAATCTTAGTATGCATTGCATTGCATAAAATAAGTATTTGATACAATATAAAAAACAGAACTTAACATTTGGTACATAAACCTTTGCAATTACAGAGGTCAGGCTTTCTTGTATTTGCACAAACCTGCAGCAAGGGATTTTGTCCCACTCCTCCATACAGATTTTTCCCAGATCTTTCAGGTTTCAAGGCTGCCGCTGGGCAATTTCAGCTCCCTCCAAAGATTTTCTATTGGGTTCAGTTCTAGAGACTGACTAGACCACTTAATGATGTGAGTTAAATTGTGAATGAAACAAGCATCAGGTTTGCAATTGAGGAGTGCAAATGAGTGACGTAAATGAAAGGTGAGGGTGACGTTAAAGCGAAAGTGAGCAAGGAGTTGCTGGATGAGGGCTTGTATAACAGTAATGCATGACAATGTGATTAATAAGTTCTCAATCATATGTAAGTAACAAAACATTTAAGTCAATGAGTAAATACTGATAAATCGACTAAATGCTAAATAAATGATTTATCATTCAAAAAATAATAATATAACCATAAACTTTAAATGAATTTTCCTCCACAGGAACATAACCATTTCAAAGATTGGTTGTCATAGGTTAGATTAACACCTAGAGTGGCACTGTTTTTGAGCAAAGCTTAGATTTCGTTTCATAACATACAAGGGTATGTTTAATAAAAACAAATGTCAAATATTCTAAAAGTAGCATGTCCCAAGACCCAGGTATTTACATGACTTGTCTAGCTTAAAAGGTAGAAAGGGCATTTTGCTAAGGTCAGGGAAGTAGTTGTCCCTGAACTAGTCGTCCTTTGCATAGAGGATGTTGAACGTCTCTCAGCGTCTCATGACGTGCTATCAGGAAATTCTCATGTTTTAAATTTAATTGTGGACACTGGAGCTTCAGTGTCCATTCTTCCTGAAACGCTGTACAGACGGGATCGATCCAAATATCGATAATATCGATACCAACGCTGGTATTGATATTTATCAATACTCGTGTAAAAAGATCGATACTCAAGCTTTTTTTTTCTCTCGCACGCGGATTCATCAAAGTCTACTCTCTGTCAGTGCTGCGCTCAGTGAGCTGTGTAATAGCACGGAGGAGCGCAACCTCCTCTCCTCTCCTCTCCTCTCCTCTCCTCTCCTCGTTTTTTGTCACCGTCACCGTCACCTGGCTCAGCGGCGCCAGCCATGCAGGCATGTTCAGCCTTACTCGCCCACTCTACGCTCTCCTCGAGTCCACACGTCACAGTACGGAGAGAGACATCGCAACCTCAGTGCCGGCTGAGAGGCTTTTTTCAAAGTTAGGACAGCTACTGAGCATCAGGAGATGTGCACTGAAACCCTTAAATGTAATAAACATGATACTGTATTTAAATAAAAAAAAACTGTAATCCTTTGTTTTCAGCAGTGTAGCTGTGGGCCCTTAACATATTCTTTCTTTATTTATTCTTTCTTTATTTAATTTTCACTTATTGTTTTTATTTTGTTTAAAGCCAGAAGGGAAGAAATTCTGTATTCTTTGTATTATTTTCTATTTATTGTTTGACTTGGGGGAAAAAAAGAACAGGTTTGAAACTGTTTACAATATTTGTTGTGGTATGTTAATTTTTCTGTATTGTGTTTTTTCAGCTCTCTAATTTCAGAAGATTGTATTCATTAGCTTTAAGTTATATTTTTTACACTCCAAAAAACCTTATTTATACTTTATTTCATCCTCACTTTTTTAAAGCCAGAAGTGCACTGAATGGAGGAAATTCCCTATTTTTTGTATTATTTTATTGTATTGTTGGACAGAATAAGTTTGGAACTGTTTGCAGTATTTGTTGTGGTGTGTTACTTTTGTTGTATTGTGGTTTGTTTTAGGTTGTTTTTACCTAAAAAAAAAAAAAGATTTATTTCCCAAATGTTAAATCAAACTTTGTTTTGTTACTGTTGCATTGTTTCTAAACAAAAATGTTGTTTTAATACAGTATTTTGGATCCTTTGGATCTATGAAGCTTAAGTATTAAAAAGTATTGGTATCGGTGATACTGACCCTGTGTTTACTTGGTATCGGATCGATACCAAAATTTCCGGTATTGCCCAGCTCTAGTGCAAACGACATTTCGCTGACTGTGTCTTTGGTAGGCCTGTAGTTAAGCTACTCACGCTAGATGGGAGTTGCCAGTGATAGGATGCCTGTCGACTTGGAGTGCCTTATCAAGACAGGAGAAGAAAATTCCAGTTTCATTCCACATTGTCAAAGCTGGATCACTGTTATTAGGTGTGGCCATGCCATTAATACCTACTAAATTCGGCAGTGTGTAATGTCGACGTCTTTTACCCATATTCGGTGTGATGTGTGAAAGGGTTCATTCACAAAGTACAAATAAACAGTGCAGTACACAGAGTTGGTCAGAAGCTGAGACAGTTGCCACTGAGTATACGTAAGGATGTGTCAGCAGAACTCAGCTGCTTGCTCCGATCTGATATTACTGAGCGTATAGATGCCTCTGAATGGGTGAGTCCATTGGTAGTTGCATGGAAACGCAACGGGGAGCTACGGTTATCATCGACTGTGACCTTCTTCCTCATATGGAGGACCTGTTCGCAGAACTTGTAGGTGCTACACACTACAGTCAGATAGACTTAAGTTCGGCTTACCACCAACATCCGTTACAACCTAATAGCCGTAAATTAACTGCTTTTATAACCCATGATGGCCTTTTCCAGTTTGCACGGGTCCCTTTTGGCCTCATGCCAGCACCCTCAGCTTTTCAGAAAATGATGGAGACAATCTTCAAAGACCTGCTGGGGGTTCAGAACTACTTGGACGATATAATCGTATATGGAACCTCAAAAGACATGCATGACAGATACATGCAAACTGTCCTAAAACACCTTAAGGATTCTGGCCTTCAAATTAACTTTGACAAAAGCTCCTTCTGTGTTTTACACACTTTACTGCACTCTAGCTTTAATACAAAGCGGATTTCAAAAAAGTTGGGACACTAAACAAATTGTGAATAAAAACTGAATGCAATGATGTGGAGATGTTAATATTTTATTCGTAATAGAACATAGATGACATATCAAAAGTTTAATCTAATTAAACGTAACATTGTAATGGAAAAATATGTTGCTTCAAAATTTCACAGCGTTAACAAATCCCAAAAAAGTTGGGACAAGTAGCAATAAGTGGCTGGAAAAGGGAAACTGAGCATATAACAAACAGAAGGAAGACCAATTAACACTAATTAGGTCAATTGACAACATGATTGGGTATAAAAAGAGCTTCTCAGAGTGTCAGTGTC
>JAUZST010095167.1:0-19033 GCA_034779995.1 Parotocinclus haroldoi
TTTTTTTTTTTTTTTTTTTTTTTTTTTTTTTAAATAGTGTTTATATAAAGATGTAGTGTTCTGTGTTCTAAGTTTAACCTCTGGTGTGTCGCTGAAATGGCCACTGATGGTCAGAATTTGGCCCCCTTTGCCTGCCATATGAACACTTTTTGTCATTAAAGGGGAAGGGTAAACGTTCCATGCTTATAATAAAATAAGCTTAAAATATGTTTTAAAGATTTAAATAAGCAGGACTCGCTGTTGTCAGATTTGTTACTGGCCATCCATTCCTGGCTCCATAAGCCGTTAATGTAAAGGAAGCTGCAGGGGTTGTACACTTAACGTGTCAGGCCCGTTCATTTCCAGCATGGTGGTGTGTGTTGAGTTAAGTGGCGAGTTTGCACGAGAAGAGAATGGAACTTATCCTTCTTTTAGAGACCGCAATGAAACCCTATCTTCTCCCTCTGACAAAAGGAGATGGAGAGACTGGGGGTGGAGGGAAGGAAGAATAAGGGTTCCCTCTTCTCCTTGTCCACCCACTGGTGAGTCACTCATCTGCATCATGGAGGGGGGAGCCACACGTGAAAAGAGAGTAGCATTGCGCCTCCTTCTGCTTAGATATTTACAGGAACAGCGATGAACACAGAGCAGTAATCCCATAACTGCAGAAAAGATTTTGTTATTAAGCTGAGCAAGTTTACATGCACTTGGCTAATTAGTGAGAAACCTCCAGCTTTACATCACTGCGGCAGTAATTGGATTTCTACTTTACAACCAGCCGATAATCTTACAAAGGGCTGTTACCTAGATTAAAAACTTTATTGCGTAAGTAATGTAATTCTTAATTTCCTACATCATATACTACATGCATAAATACATACAAATACATAGTAGTTGTTCAGTGGCTGCTGCATTATTTCCAGGATTACTAGTCAACATAAGAGAAACAAGCAACCAGGTCTATGGAAACAAACTACGAAAAAGCAGACGACCTGGCAACTGTTTTTTATTCTGCTGGTGTCTTCCGGGCCACCGTTGTGTGCATGTGCAGACGGAGAAAACCTATTGAAATCAGATTAAGAATATAAATGCACTGAGAAATATGATTACTGAAATAAAAATCCGGCTCTCTTTATCAGATGTTTTGGTCTGATTTATGTTTATGAGACCACTCACTCGTGTAATAAGATACCTGCAGAAATCTGAAAATTATGATCAGATTTTTGAGTGTATGCAAACAAACTCACTGTGATGTCATACGTTATAAACACTCTGCAATTAAAGGACCAGTATGATAGAACAGTTTTGTTTTTTTTTACTAGGGCAATGTGTGATACAGAGACCACACCCATTTTACCAGGCCTGACAACTACAGCGACCACACCTACTTCTAAAGTGATGACTGATACAGAAGCCACACCTCCTTTGTTGGGACTGACAGGTGTTAAAGCTACTCCCCCTTCACGCCGACTGCCACATTACAAAGCCAAACCTACTTTATTAGGACTGACTGGCGCTGAAAGATGTTAAGGCCACACCTCTTTTACACTGGTTAAGTGTACTGAGACCACACCTTTTGGAATTGACAGGTGTTAAGGCCACACCTCCTTTAAACTGGCCAAGTTATCCCAAGGACACACCTCCTTCATTGGAATTGGCTGTATGTTAAGATCATACCTCTATCACATTTGCCAAGTGATTCCAAGGCCACACCTTCTTTGTTGCAATTGACAGGTGTTAAGACCACACCCCCTTCACATTGGCTAAGTGATACTGAGTCCACACCACCTTCATTGGGACTGACAGGTGTTAAAGCTACTCCCTTTTCACACTGATATATTAAAAGCCACGCCTACTCTATTACATTTCCAGCATTTCCAGCATTTAGCAGACGCTCTTATCCAGAGCGACTTACAATTAATACAGTCTTACATTTTTAAGCAATTGTGGGTTAAGGGTCTTATTACATAATGGCTAACTGATACTGAGGACACACCTCGGTTACTGGGACAGTATATGGACAGAGATCACACAGGCACAGATGACACACCCCCTTCAATAGGAACGGAAATGGAACTGACAGATGCACAGTCCACTCCTCTTTTAGTGAGGCTGACAGAAGCAGAAACCACACCCACTTCTCACAACTTTTTTGCATTGACTGACGGATACAGAGGCCACGCCTACTTTAGTCAGACTGACTTACCCATAGGCCACACCACCTCTCTTGGACTGACAGGTAGAGAAGCTACGCCCTGCTTCAGTTGGGCTGAATGATAAAGGCCACACCCGTTCACTAAAACACCCATTTCACTATGACTGTCAGGTGTTGAGGCCACACATTGGTTGACTGATACAGAGCTACTGATATAGTGATACAGTCACTGGAGGCCACGCCTTGTTCACCAGGAATGACTAAGGCCAGACATCCTACAGTAGGAATGACAGGCGCTGAGGCCACACACGTCTTTACCTGGGCCAAGCCCAACCACCACCGCCACCACCTCCACCACCCACCTCATCCCCCTTCCTTCTTTGAGACTTGCTGCCATTTTGTATAGGGCACCAACACGTTTGGTATTACAGTCATTCCTCTAGTCGCATCATCACTTGAAGTACTCGCTCATTTTCGAAAAGCACATCTGTAATTGTACGGCACGGTAATGATGGCACTAGCTCAGTGAATCACCGGGTCTGTGCGCATTCATTTGCATAACAGAAGCCCGAGCTAAGTCACTCCGCAGTGGGGTGTGACGCTCGTCTTAATACACAGACCCTGCAAAAACAGCAGGCAGTGGGAGGGGTGAACGAGGAGGAAGTGAATGAGAGCTCGAGAATCGGAATGAATGGGCGAGCGAGAGTAGGAAAGAGCGAGTGAGAGAGAGAGCAACTCCCCCTTCTCCTTGAGATCATTGAGAAAAAATGTCAAAAAAGCAAGGCATTAGAATTCATACCACATCCTCCTGCTGCAGCTGCACACACTGTTTCTCTCTCTCTCTCTCACACACACACACACACACACACACACGCACGCCCCGCGCTATGAATGGACGGGCTCTGACTCATCTCGCCTCAATGAATCATCACCTTCTCTCGCCCACCCCCAACACACACACTTTTGCCCCCGCATTCTCCGCCTTGCCTTTCGCACCCGAACTCAAGTGTGTGCTGGGTTCATTGCAAAACGTGTCGACGTGCCCCTTTGGATGTTTAGTCCTCTCGTTGAGACAGCGTCCTTTTAAAACGCTCTTGTGGTCAAACATATTAGACAACACATTCCTCACACACCGACTGATTTTGGGGCTGTATGTGTCTGCCTGCCTCTTCTCCACTTGTCTGCCTTAGTGACTGGAATACAAATGCAATCCTACTTACACACCATATAAAGAGGGAGGGGCGAGAGAGATAGACACACACTCGCAGAGAGAGAGACGGAAATGCAGCATCCTATACTAAATAAAACCGCAATAAAGACAGTGGTGTGGATCAGTGAGCGATCACAATCTGATGCATCTTGCAATTCATCTAAACACCACACTCCCGTATCTCATACATGGTACAGACCAAAGTTTGTGGACACCCAAATTTGACATAAAAAACAGATTAATATGGAGTTTGTCCCCACATTTGCTGCTACTACTGCCTTTGCTCCTTAAAAAGGACTTGAAACATGACTGTGAGGTCGGCTTCTGATGTTAGACAATAAGCCCTGGCTCACCTTTGTTGTTCCAGTGCGTTTTGAAGGTGTCTGCTAGTGCTGAGCTCAAGGTTCTGCACAAGCCAGACAAATTCGAAGTTCAAATTCTCTAGGGACACAACTATAAATGGGTCATATTGAGTCACTGGGGTATCAGAACAACCCATCCTAGAGCCACTCTTTGTTATTATAGATTTAGACACTGTTAGATTGGATATGCCATTGCTTTACCAATGATATAATGACCATATGTATTTTGTGAGCAGTTTCTGAAAATCAGGGTATAAAGGCTACAGTGACATGTATTTAATATGACCTTCCTTTACACTTGAGCAGCAGCAACTGGCAGCTTCATCTGGATGTCAAGTTGACACTTCTATAGTCTGTAGAAGCTGAAGAACGCCTATTTTGGAACGGTAGCTGCCAAAAAAAATACACTTTATCAGAAGGAGAATGGAGGAAAAAGGCTGAGATATGAGGAATGAAAATCAGTGGTAAAGAGGATTATGGAGTGAGAAGTCCAAGTCTTTCATACATATGTTTTGATTGTTGATAATATGTTATGTACAGTCACTATACCATTCCTAAAAACAAACGATTCAAATGGTGACCCAAGACCTTTGCGTAGTACTGTACATCACCATGACTGTGGACTAGAGAACTGCCTCTGTGCCTCCCAAGAACCTTCAGACTGCCATAAGAAAGACAAATAAGTCACAAATAAGCAAAAGTATGAACGTAGCCCATTTTCGTAATAAGCGATTCGATTTCACGCTGCTAGAAAGTATCCTAGCTCCTCCAAAAAAGCAATCTGATTACTGGCTGACTCGGACCCCAAGGTTTCTCGTTATCCGATTATTGAAGTGCTTGTAAAACCAGTCATGGTTTGATTGACGGCTTTTGCAGTTATTGTTCTGTGTACCTGTGTGTGTTTACTGTTACGGTGGTGCCGTTTGGCTCGGGTTATTGTGATATACGTTATTTCCATCATGGAATCAAGATCTTGTTGCAGATGAACGAATGATTGTTGTGTATTGTGAATGAGCGAGTTTATTGTATTACAGACCCCTGAGTGTGCGTCTGAGTGTGCGTCTGAGTGTGCGTCTGAGTGTGAGTCTGAGTGTGCGTCTGAGTGTGCGTCTGAGTGTGCGTCTGAGTGTGCGTGTGCGTCTGCGTGTGCGTCTGCGTGTGCGTCTGAGTGTGCGTCTGAGTGTGCGTCTGAGTGTGCGTCTGCGTGTGTGATTTTGACTACCGAAGACTTTTTCTGCTCCTTACCTCTTTTTGTTTTTGTCTTTTTACTTGTTTTCTACAATAAATAGCCATGTTTATTTGTGCATGTGTATGGGTGGATTGGGGCAGCACGGGGGCTCAGTGATTAGCACCGCTGCCTCACAACAAGAAGGTCCTGGGTTCAATTCCAGGGTGGAGCGGCCTGGGTACTTTCTGTGTCGAGTCTGCATGTCCTCCCCATGTCTGCGTGAGTTTACTCCGGGTACTCCGGTTTCTTCCCACAGTCCAAAAACATGCGTGTTAGGTTAAATGGTGTCTCTAAATTGTCATTGATTTGTGTATGCAAACACCCCAGCCGTGTAACTGGAAACAGCTGCTTGCCGGTCCCAAGCCCGGATAAATGGGGAGGGGTGGAGAAAGCGATGGCAAACTACTCCACTATCCTGCCGAAATACTTCATGGATCACATCGATGAAATACAGAAATGTGTGGAGATCGAAGATCCATCAAGTGACCGAGAATCGACCGAACACGACTGTACTGTAAATCCAATCCAAGTGCTTTTATGTGTTCAGATACGTTTAGATATTTGTATTATGAAACAGCTGAACATGTGTACCTAATGAATTGTGTGTATATTTAGTTTAATAAAAAAACAAACTCATTAAAATCAAATGCACCTTGTTGTGTGCACTAGCACAGCTTTCTAACTAAATTAATTAATTAATTAAAGCGATAGCCTTGTTATGCAGACACCATGGGGTAACGAATCTTGTACATTATTTGTTGTTGCTCCTCGTCCCGTTCCTCGAAACCGAATAGGTTCCACATCTGAATAGGTTTTAACTTGAACTTTTTTTTTTTTTTGAGCGAACTAACCTGCATAACTAACTTGGAAGTTAGGAGACGGGACCCCCAACCATGAGTCTGGCAAGTTAGGCCATTTCAACATTTCAGAGCAAATTCTATTCAAAACCTTAGCAGTAAAATCTAAATACAGTTTCTCTTCCGTTAAGTTGTACTTCTGGAGCATTTTCCCCCCAACAGCACGCTTAACTGGAACGTGGATTAGAAATCAGTTTATCAGTTCAGTTCTCAGACAGCCCAAAACAAACAAGGCTTTAGTGGAAGCGTCTGTATTTTCCCCCACTTTGTAGCACGAACGCATCAAGGTTGCTAATGACGCAATTGCAAGTCCTGACCGTCAGGCGCACCATAAACGTGTCACGGCCTGGCTGAGAGTAAATCTGGGCTTTTTAGGCAGAGGTGAAAACTCAGCAGTGTAAAGGAAAACGCTGTAGTGGATTTATGACATGATACAAAACGGGAGAATCATAACAAAATGGAATGCCACATAATTGTTTGGTCTTGTTTCATGTCCGTTGATCCCAAAATTGTAATCGAAAATAAAATTCCTCACACAAACATCTCATCTCGATTTAGACTGGGTTTGAATTTGTAGGTACCATAAACATTTGTGTAGATTATGCGCAGAGGTATGTTCTGGACTAAAGATGCACCGATTGCAGTTACTTTAACATGATCTATTGATTCCAATTTCGATTTTCTTTCCGTCCAAGAATTAGCAAGAGCATGCAGAAACGTCTTAGTTCATCTTACAATTCTTTGAATGGAAATAACCTCTATTTAATATACTTTTAAGTATTTATGTAATTAACATCTAGGCCACCCATGGAGGATGGATCCCCTGTTGAGTTTTGGTCCTTCCAAGGTTTCTACCTACCACTTTCATGGGAGTTTTTTCCTTGCCACTGTCGCCCTGGGCTTGCTCAACTTGAGATTGGCCTTTTAACATGATATAAGATTGTAAAGCTGCTTTGAGACAATGCTCCGTTGTAAAAAACGCCATATAAATAAAATTGAATTGAACCGCATCTCTAGTTTTAGCTTTAACCACTTTGCCACTGTTAGCTTAGTCAAATTCCACATATTTAACAGGCCGTTGCTGTTTTAAACATCTCATTACTGTCGCTGTTCCTTAACGTCTTATTTTCACCATGCATATGCTGCAAACAGCACTCACTTTGAACCTGTTGCACACTGGAGACATGGCTGTGACCAAAATAAGCCTAGATTCCTACTCCCTCATTAGTATTGCACTATATAGGGACAGAATATTTAGTTCGCTAAGGAGCACTAAAACTTAGTTTGCTTATCATCGGCTTGTGTCTGCAGTGTCTCATAACTAAACACGCGAGTGGCTGAGTCGTCGAGCTCTGAACTGAATTCGGAATTACCGTGACTCTACAGCACTACGCTGTTCATGCGTGGCTGTGTTTGTGGAGCTGACGCCGTCCTGCGCTGCACATGGCTAACTACATGTGACTACCACAAGGCATTATGGGACTGATCTGATTGTGACTGGTTATGGTCGATCATGCCGAAAACCGACCGGTTTTAGTCGCTGACATTTCTCTCCGTGTTAAAGTGATGCCCTTCCTGACAGTAGCTGCTGTCTTTTTTTATATTTATTTTTATTTGCTCTAGTTTTTGTTTTATCTTGAACCACTTGCTTAGACCGAAGGCACAGAGTTCAAATGCAGTGCAAACATCTACTATGCAGAGATAAACCTGCTATCCATGTTAAATCTGCTCCACACTGAAGGTGTTTAAAAAAACCTCCGAGTTCTATCTGATAGGTTATGGAATGAGAAACTGTCTTTTTTGTGGCAGTGCAAGTTTTTTTTTTTCTGTTGCATCTACATAGTAAGCAGGTATTTCAGAAAAGAGCCGGGGGAAGAGTAGGGCATTTAACCATGGTATGGTGCACTGCAAAGACGTAGTAAATCCACACACACACACACACACACACACACACACACACACACACACACACACACACACACACGCGCACACACGCACACACACACAGAAACACTGGATGTTAAACATAGAAACTAACGCAGATTAATGACATCAAAATGAAACCATTAGTCAAAATCCTTGCAACTCTATTGTTGTGCATGTAATTTTATACAATATCTGGTGTTGTATTCGGAATGCAGCCCAGTCAGAACACTATAATAATTGTCGAATTACATTAATTTTTATAAATGTTTGAGATTACGTTCCAGACCCAAACGTATATCTGGCTTAAAACCCCTGGTCTAACTTCCGTCTGCTTGCGGCGTTGAGCACAATGGTGCAGTGATATTAAGGTATAAAGAGTCTTTTCTCAAAGGAAGAGAAACAAGAGGCATTATATATTTCCATGTAATGCAGGAAATGCAAATGGAAGTTATCAAAACACAAGTTCAAATGCGCCTATCTCAGTTGTTGAGTTAGGAACGTCAATGGTAACATTGTCATAGAGTTCTTATCTAGAAATAGAAGCACTTCTTGCCTTTATTTTGGTTTGACCTTAATCTTGTTGTGTGTTGTATTATCTGATATGACTGAGAAGTTAGTAATGTAACACAACACCAGCAGAACATGCCGACCAGACAAACCCAAACCGATCTTAAACCTATAATTATGCAGTATGTTGTTCCAGTTTATTTGGCTCGGTCGCCTTTACACAATCCGCTTTCAGGTTCATTTACCGTATCATTGCACTTTGTGGATCTTGTCTGAAGCCCAGCTGGTACTACGCACAATTTTCTGTCCTCCTGATCCATGTTTTAATGAAAAGAGAGAACACAGGGCCACCAAATAATCTGATGTTGTAGGTGACGTTGGACCGTTCTCAACTCATAAGTTGTATGGATGCTGATCGGATTCACACACTAAGACTTGACTCGGACTTGGATGACACGTTTGAGATTGAATCAAGTGTAAGAATTGAACTAGTGAGAAATACTATTTGGTCATAAAAAATGAGAAAAGTCCAGACGGGTTCAGTTTGAGCAATTTCACCATCTCCAGACACGTACGACCAGCGATCTGTAGTCGCCCTTAAGCTGAGTTATCAGAACCTTCATTGTCTCGGACCCTCGCTCGGCCAGAGCCGACTGGGTCTTAGACCCACAATTATCAAGAGCCATCACAGTCTCGGGCCCGTGCCCAGCCAAAACCAACCGAGTCTTGGTCCCATGCTAGGTCAGAACCGACCGCACCGATGCAACGCACATTTACAGTTCCTGCAGGAGCTACATTTTCTAGTTTGTATTTAGTTTTTATTTTGCCAAAAAGCACAAAAACAAAGAGTCAACTCGTTCCCTTTGTGTGCAACTTGTTAAAATTGTTGGTTTGGGCCAATTTTTTTCAGTGCCACCACCAATACTGGTACTTCCAGATTTGCGATGGAGATGTATTCTGACCTGTCCATCATAAGTTGAATTTATTGAAAACCAAGGAGTTTATTATATACAGTTGTGACTCATTATCTCACCTGCCTCTGCATCATGGCTATTTTTGGTAAGATATGAACGAGGTTACAAGAAACTAAATAAAGGCGGTTAAATTCATAATGATGCTGACATAATGTGCGTTACTGAGCAGCAGTGCTTAATTTGAACCGGATCCTTCCAAAACGTGATCCTGTAGCTCTCATATTTGGAGCACATGTTTGTGTGGATTCAGCAGCTCTGCATTTTATATATAAAACGAAAATGAGCAACTTTAATACATTTTAATGAAATGGTACTTGTCTTCTTTCCAAAAAAAACCCCAAACCGCTTATTTTCTATAATTGATTTGATTAACGGACGCCATTACACTGCTCACAAAAGTTAAGAAATGTTGTATATTTTCATGTGCAGTATATTTAATCATCCACATAGGCTGTAATGCAAATATCACAGTGTCCCGTGCATTAAACATGCTTAAAACACGACCGTGGCATTTCCTCACTACTGCACTCCTGCCCTGTGACTCGCTACGTCTCGCAGTGCGTACTACTTCATAAGAAGAACAAGAGTATTGTAGTGTGTAGCCTATTTTATCTTTTGTAATTTCTTATATAGTGTTATGTAATTGAAAGTCTGAAAAAAAACCTCCTTATGCCACACAATGCACTCATTTAGCGCAGGAGAGCATGGTACTGCCTATCACCTTTCCTGTGGAATAATCCGAATTCAAAACTCAATTATGGCATTCCTGTTGTAAATCAGGCCACTGTAAAACTGGCAGTAAATAAATAAACAATAAATAAAACGAGATACTGCCGTTGTACTTCTGTACCTTGGCACATTGGCTTCGAGATTTGGCTTCCTGCTGGTTGTACTCTGCGAAAGGCGCAGGCATTTCCTTAGGGAGAAAGTCACCAAACAAGTGGGAAACACTGCTAGCTCCCAGTCACAGTGGGTTTCCTGAGAAAAAAAACCACTGACCCTGAAGGTCAGACTGGAGAAATGAGCCTGACGTGTTTATGAAAGGGCCTGGACTTGGGAACATAAACAGAAGCTTTCAGGGCTGATCTCCTGGGGAAGCTGAAGGCTAATGGGTGGTGTAGGATGGGACTTAAGTTCTGTCTTTGTGTGTCTGTGCTGCTGGTGGGGCGAGATCTGATTCTCCACTGGAGGAGCTGGGGAGGCGGGATCATATGATGCGGCTGGCGTGAACCTCTCTGGGCTGGAGTGTGATACTGTGAGTCTTCTGAGCATCATGTGATGGCCACTGCTAAAACAAGACCACGGTTTGTTGTGTGGCTTCAGGCTCTGTTATGGTTTTACCTTTTTCTATCTGGTCTCTTGTTTTGTCCAGCGGCAGCCATGTTCTGATCCGTAACCCGTGTAGCTCAGCCCATGTAATGAACTTGATGAATTGTGTGTCTAATGGAATGTTGTTTCTTTAAAGTTTTTTAGATTGTGGTGTTGTCGAACACTTTTATACTGTAGCATAGAGAAAGTCCCCCGAAGTTAGACAGCTGTGACTTTTGTTTTCGTAGAGCACTTAGAAAATTATCATAACCTTTCATAATCCGTAACTTATTGATTAATTAAACCCTGAAAATAAATGCAGTCTTCTCTTTTACAGTTAGGTTTACAGAGTGTAACCCTCAGCATCACGGTGAAAGCATTTAAAAATCTGTTCTGTGTCTAAAATGCACTTTAAAATACCTTGAGTTAAAAATAATCCTCTCTTCTAGATTAATCATTATAAACTTAACTTTGGTACTTCACGCACCAAATACGCCACACACAAGGTAAATTGACCCCTTCCCGATGTCAATAGTAGTTGTTTATCTCGGAGTGCTTACTAAATCGGATTTTCTGCAGCTATCGGCCCAAGTGTATGTAAACACACTCGGTGGGTTTTGATTTCAGGGGGCGTGTTGACACTAAAATGAGATTGATGAATTTCCACAAGTGCTGGCGAGACCCAAACTCTTGCTGATCCTTGCCTTGTTGGAGAGTCCTGAGGTGGGACAGATGTGTGAAATGAGCCTCGGTAGTCCCGCTGCTGCTTGAACTTGGGTGTGAAAAGTGACATTGCACTGGCATGGGACTGAATGCTGTTTGCTTTGGGAAAGTGTAGAAAATGGGAATGAAGGCTGCCACCACAGAAAGGGTTTGTATGAGGGCATGGGGAGGGCTTTGGAGATCCTGCCTCATGTCCTTATCGGAGCCATCTCGTTTGGCCCACCCTGATCCCCAGAGACAGGTGCAGTTCTGCAATCAGAGCCAGCAGCTAAACAGGGTCATTTCTAACAGGAGGTACAAGCAGAAAGGACGCTATGGCTTCGTCTCTTTGTGTAGCAGGGGATGAAGCATGGTGAGATTAAAGGACAGCTCATGTGACATCTGACTTAGAACAGCCTGAGCCCATAGAACGTGGAAAAGAAGGATAGTGCAAGCTAGAAAAGGAAGTTGAGAAGTCGTCTTGCTTTTGAGGAGACCGCCACATCGGTGATCTGACGGTTCGTGTCACTGCCGATCTCGAGTAGCAGCGTCTTTGGATGTGAGACCCATGCTCTTTCCGTTAAGCCGGAGTCCAAGCCGGATATGTCGATGCTGCAAAGATTAGCAGGAAGGCTCTTCCATCGTGCTGGTCCATGTCTGGGTGAGGAGGGGAGCCATTTCCAATCTCAGGAAGACCAAAAGCCCTTCGCTTCTAGTGAGTGACTTGGTTTAAGCAACTTTCCTTGGAAGGTGGAGTCTGGAACTGTGCTACCGATTGGGCAGAGCTGTGAAAGGAAGGTTGAACAAGGGAGGCGGGGTACTTGAAGTGTAATCAATATGTCAAGCCCTCGGGTGATTTAAGGGCCTCACTGTTGGCATTTTAGCAGCCTGGTGCTTTGGAAAGGTTCTGCTGTTCCTGGAGCTGTAGAGAGGGAGAGATCATTTTAATATACCCTGCTGTTGAAGCTTAGTGGACCGATGTGGCTGTGCCAACACACACAAAGCCCTTATTATTCACCGTCTGATGTTTGCTCTGTTGCTTGGTGTTGGCTGCATCACTCAGGAGTTCCAGGGAGGCAGTGTGTCTGTCTCCCATGGAGATCTGTCAGTGTGTCCTGCTTTGTAGGCTCACTCGTCCTACCCTGCTTTCGGCTTTCTTTCCTGCGCAATTTCCAGCCAGCTGGGCAATCCAACCGTCAGTGTTTTCCCTCCGTCTGCTAGAGTTTTCTATTTTCCCGTTTGCCCTTGTTTGGCAGATGCTTTTTAGGGCCCGAGCTTATAGCTGTGATTTGTAGAGCTAGCTGCCTTTGGTATCACGTTTACGATCTAGTTACTTCTCCAAAAATACCTTGATTGCACTTTTCAGTAAGTCCCAGCTGCCTTTTGTTTGCAAGCACTCAAACTCTGATTTGACATGCTGTCAAGGTGGAGCTCTTAGTGTACCTATAAATAGACAGCTGGGTCACTGCCCATGTTGACTTGCATAACAGACTCGTTTTTCAGAGGCAGTACTGTTATTAAAGGATGGGATTTGTTTTTGAGCCAAACCCCTTTGCATTAAAGTAGTTTTTCAGCTGCTGCGTCTCTGAATCGAGTAGCGATGATGTCGGTCACGTTGCCGGCTTCAGTCTTAATCTAGCGTTCAGACTCTTACCCTTTGAAACATTCAAAGTTTATTTGTGTGGTGTGGAAATAAAGGGAGACGACTCAGCCAAAAATCCCTAACTACCTGTAGGACCACTTCCATGACTCGTCTACTCTGAGTGCATTTACACGCACTTCATAATCGATCATAAGCCTGATTTCTGCAGTTATAAACACCTGTCGAACACTTTTGTGGAGAAAATGAAGAATTTGATTATATAGTATTCAAATCGGAAGTTTACAACACCTTTTTGTGAGATTAATGGCTACGTTCATTTATTGCCCGAGTCGTTTAAACCGGGAGATTTCTCATTGTCTGATTGTTCCAGGGCATGTTTACTCGTTTATCGGATTTCTGCAAATATCAGCTTTTTAATTGCATATAAATAGTTGGCAGTGTCATGCCAGTCAAACCAGAACGCCCATTGGGTGGTGCTCCGACACTACTGGTCATGTCCACAGTAACCAGTTCCCAAATTTCAATGATCTGTTTAAAAAAAATGCCCACAATTTTGATTGATTCTTGTTTCTCTAGGTGCATTCCAGTCTTTTCATGCCCACAAAAAACACAAGCTGTTTATGCAGTAATCTTTGCTTCTTAAGCTTACTATGTGAAAAAGACTCGGTGAATCAATAAAACCCACCATAACCAGCAATACTGATTGAAGTTAACAAATCCTCGTATTTTTATGACAGTAAATACAAATCAAGGCTATGAACTGGTTCCGTCCTTCTAAATCTGGTGCAGGACATGAATCCAGTAGCGTCATATTGTGAATTTGAGTGCACTCATTAATTCAGAATGATCACCTTGACTGACGCCTTATAGACATCGCTGGTCACGTCACTGCAGTGGTGTCTTTGCCATTATTTAGCTCCATTACGCCCCCGAACCGTTGCCAATTTAGACCGAATGACCTAACACGCACTCCACACAGAAAGGACACCGGCCGCTCCACCCTGGGCTCGAACCCAGGACCTTCTTGCTGCTGGGCAGCGGTGCTACCCACCGATCCACCGTGCTGCCCATTACTTGTATAATTAAATATATAAACGCATAAATTATAATACATACACATTACCTTTGTTTATAGCAGTGGCATGGTGTACTTATTTAGGCACATTTCTCTCTCTCGCTCTGCCCTGGAGTTGTTTGGAAAGATGAATTAACAGTTAGCTACCTTTCGTTGCCCTATGTGGATAAATGATCCTGAAAGACTTGAAAACAAACAGATGGACTTCGAAATATGACTGCGGTCAGTCCCTGTACTGTTCTCCAAAAATAGCTTCAGCCACAATATTAAAACCACCTGATCCGTAATAATGTTCAGCTGGTTCAGCTAGTCTGCCAGGAGTGGGAATACAGTAACCCAGCACTGCAGAGAGTCCACTTCAAGATGCATGAGATGCTGGGTTTAAGGTTGGCTGGGCATTGCTGCAACAGCGACCCATGCCTAGCCTCGAGTGTCGCGCTGGTACCCCTTACATGGTGCGCATTCAGTTGGTGCCAGTGAATTCTGGGACAGGCTTTTAGGGTTGGGTATCAAAACCTAGCTCCACTTCAGAGCCCGTTAGCAAAATAGAATTTCTGTTCCACTTATCGGCTCCTACTAATGCATTGAATGCTCTAAAACCATATTAAAGAAGTTTCTATCTGCCAGTACCGGTGTGTCGCCATCACGTGCCTCGTCACGTAGTTTTGTTGTGGTACCCTTTGCAATAGCATTAGCGCAAAAGCGGAGCTTTCAAAATTTCACCTTTCAAAATGGCAAAGCATCTGAAGCATGAAATGTTTGAACTTTGTACCATGTTTGATCGACTGGGAAGGTCACAAGTGTGCAGGTGCTGCGTTTGCTCGGACACTCTAAACTTACTTAATGTGAGCAAAACTTGATGGGCTCAAACATGACCTAGGAAAAGAGAACTCGGATACCATTAATGATCAGTCACCTCTACTGCCGAAATGATGAACCTGCGATCCAAAGGGAAAGTTGTCATTGTTACCTTAAGTTTTTATCTTCCCGTGTAAAACTGCACTGCTCACAAAAATTACTCAAAATAAAATCTCCCACAATGAAACTAATGCCCTAATTTTTGTGAGCATTGTATTTCACCTTTTTTTTTTTTTAATTTTAGCACTAGAATGTACACATCACCAGTAGTTTGGTTATACTAGGTCAGTACTATGAAGCCACTTTAAGCTTTTCACTTATAGTAGCTTTGAACGGTGAGAGAAAGGCTTAATGTACTTTAAAGTTGATATAAAAAAATAACGTTCTTTATACCCAAAGAATAAACATTTTAGCACATTTCACCCTTTTGTAATCGATCAAATTCGCAATTAGTTAAAAAACCCCACCAGAATTTATCAAATGCAAGCGATACCCAACCCTACACAGTACCAACCATAATAATCACAATATTAAAAGAAAAACAAAGGTTCCAAAGATGTCAGTGTCAGCATTTGTGCACTGGAATCAGATCGTCACGGGTATGTGCATGCACCCATACCGCTTTTTGTTTTTGCGTTTGGGTATTTGCCGATACGAGTACAGACCCGTGTATAATAGCATTACAGTTCTTACAATCGCTTTCAAAACGGGTTTATTTTCATAGGATGTTTCTCACTCTCTGACTAAATAAAATGTACTTCATGGGATTTTTATTGCGATTGTTTGGCATTCAACCGTGATAAATATTCACATGTGATAAAATATTGTTTCCAGTCTGCTGACATTGCTTCTTGACCTTCCAGCTCAATGGGGGCCGTGGTAGCCCAGTGGCTAAGGCACTGGACTCTAGACCTGATGGTCCTGGGCTTAAATCCCTCCCTGCCTTAACAACTGTTAAGCTGCCACAGTTGGGTCCTTGATCAAGGCTCTTAACCCACCATTGCTTGATGGATAAGGGCGTTTGCTAAATGCCATAAATGTAATTGGTACCTTGCTGTTGGTATCACGTGCCACGTATCGGAGGAATACTACAAGTACATGAGCACAATATTAGACCCGAAACTGGTATCGGTGCCTGGTATGTACATTTTGATATAAAGTCCATCAGAGTGATGAACAACACACTTGGCTGAGTCAGGCGTCACATGCAGACATGGATTGCTGTGATTGAGGGAGGATAGTCTGGACAGGGAAATCATCCCTTGGTTCTATAACAACCACCCTTGTCTAAATAATGTGATGGACCAGCGTGACATGGGCATAATTTCACCTGTTCTGTGTTGTCCAGGGTTAGGCACTGGACTCCCCTTGACCCTGACCAAGACAGATGAGGTTAAAAATAAAATAGAAGTGGCTTGAGCTTATCCGTTTGCTTCACGTCATGGTAAAGTTTTTTTGTTTTTTTTAATGCCGAGAGCGATGCCAATTGATCTGGCTAATCAATTGCGAGCTCCAGTGAGTGGTAAGTGCGAAAGCAATGTGCAGCAGTGATTGTGGCTCTACTAGTTGTGCAGGCATTTACACAGTACCTCATCAGATTTTATGCTGACACGTCAGCTAACGGGTTTAAATCCATGGGAAGAACAGTTTGTTTTTATGTCAGTCTGTTTAAAAATGAGCTTTTATTTTGTCTTTGCGCCCCTCCCCTTGCTTACCAGGCCTCTGATGTGATCGGTATGGCGTGTCAGTGAGAGTGCGCCTGCTCTGCTGTGTGAAGAATAAATATTGATACGAATGGAGCATGGGTCCGATTGATCGTTTTCGGGCGTGCGTGTATAGACCTGCAGCGATGGACAGAGAACAGACAGTTCACTTCAATGCCTGGGCAGAGCGGGACAGGGAGACGAGTGCAGCTGATGTTTGGGAGATCCAGCCAGGCTTGGAGTGTTTAAAACACCATGAGGCTACGTGTGTAAGGTGGAACAGTCCAGCCAGTGCTGATGTGTGACCGCAAGAGCTCCAAGAGGCGTGGAGGGAAGAGGGAGACCTCGTCTAGAGCGACTGAGGCATCGGGCGGTGGATCAGACAGTCCCGTGCTCCTGGTTGAGGGCGAGAGAGGTAGAGCATCCTCCGTGGGAGGTTTTCTGTTAGTCATGGCTCCCAGCTTGAAGACTGGGTATTGGTTGCTTAGTGGGGTATTTGGCTTTGTTTTCGTTTTGTCCGTAGGCGGATGTATGATCAGGTGCAAAAATATTCACGTCTTTGGTCAAGGTGGTTAAGAACGATTCTAATGGACGCCATTGTAACTAACTTGTGTTTCTGACTGGTTTTGGTGTCACATGGGCACTGTTGGCCGTGTTCGAACATATGGGATTGTGCTCGGCCCTTTGATGGACCAGCGTCTGGTCCAGGACTACTTTCCGCTTCCACACGCTGTTTACATGCATTTAATCCGACAAATGCAGAAAATCCGATTTTGACAGTAATTCAATCAACGAGTTTACGTTGGCTATTCAAATCTTGGGGAAAGATCCAGGTATACATGACTCGTGAAATAATCAGATTTCTACTTGGCAACCAGTCAGTAACCTCACAGAAGCATGCGAGGTAAATTTCGAACTTCACATATAGAAATACTGTTCTTCACATATATACAGCGTCTCCCCAAAATGTGCTGCTTTTAATTCAAGGCTAACAAAAGGACCAAACAATAAAATGTAACTTGGAATAAGTGAACCTGGAAAGTGTGTCGGGGCACACTAGCGTGCATGCGCAGACTGAGAAAACCGGTTGGAATTTGACTTTGAACGAGATGCGTGAGAACGGGATACATCCAGCTCTCCTCATCGGATTTCATACTCGTACTAGATTATAGTGTTATATGACCACGTGAATAATCAGGTCACTGCAGAAATTGGATTATGATCAGATTTTTAAGTCCACGTGTAGTAGCGCTGTCCATATATGTAAAGAGACGAGGACCTTGGCCCCAGTGGAAGCTGGGATTTGGCCTCACACACTTGTCTAAATATGCAAACCTTTAGGTATTACTAGTCTAATTACACTGCTCACAAAAACTAGGGGATGCTTCATTATGGGAGATTTTAAAATGTCTTCTAATTTTTGTGAGCAGAATAATCGACTCAGTCCTCCTTTGCTGACAATGTGACAGTCTCTTGTGATCAAACCATGGGATTATGTTGCCATGGCATCCCGCCAAGATTCGAGGGGCTTTTATTGGAAGGTATGTTGAGGCGAGAGCTTCACTTGGTCACAGACCCTTCACCATACTTATTGGGAATGATATCTTTATATGAAAAACATGCCTCGTAGGTTGCCAGGTAGCTCTGGTTTTGTTACTGGTTTACGAAGTTCCAGTGGTGTGGTAAGTTCAAAAGTTTATGCTTGGATACGTTCCATGAAACTTGTTAGTGTTGTTCAGCTGTAACTTGGATGGCTGGAGATTCTGTGGCACCATATTACCACACTCTTTATAAATGTCTAAATGAAGGGATATTTCACATTGACGATAAAAAAGAAAAAACAAGCATTTGATTTGATTTCTTGAAACAAGATCATCAGAAAAACAAATTGAAAGTAGAAAGTTGTTTGATAACGCAAATGAGATGTAAACTCAATTATGGTGATTGTCACTAACTACTCATTAATGGGGATGAACAGAAGCATGATAAACTGGACAAGAGTGTAACATATTGAGGGTTCAGTAGGGTGTATGGTCACCCAAGAGTGTCAAAACACACCGACAGTGATGGGGCATGGACAGGATCAGATTGTCCAGCAGTTGGATTTTTGTGGGGTCCTTTTCATATTCATTTAGAAATGTCCCCTCACTTCTGTGAGCAGTGTACATACTCTCTCTTCCAGACAGCTCTGTTTATAGCTTCAGTAGATTTACGCTTCTTAGTTATCATCCTAACAGTGAACCTGTAGCTATTTTTAGAGCCCTTGCCTGATTTCTGAAGGTCTATACACTTTTGGTTTACTGCTTGTGATCCTGAATGTTGTGGTGATTGTGGAAAAGTGAGCTTTAATGCATGGATTTGGTAAAACACAAATAAGTTAAAAACGTAATATTTAGATTCATCGAAAATGTAGCACGAACCTTTCATTGTATAATGCTGTGTTAAAGCACTTTTATTTTTACACTAAACAAATTGTATTAACACAACACAAAAACACAATGTGTGTATGTATGTCTGTATGTATGTATATGTATTTATATATATATATATATATGTATATGTATGTATGTATATATATATGTATAT
>JAUZST010095178.1:0-19033 GCA_034779995.1 Parotocinclus haroldoi
CTCTCTCTCTCTCTCTCTCTCTCTCTCTCTCTCTCTCTCTCTCTCTCTCTCTCTCTCTCTCTCTCTCTTTCTTTCTTCTCTATCTCAGTCTTTCTCCCGTTCTTCTCTCTCTTTCTCTCTCTATTTCTTTCTTTCTTTCTTCTCTATCTCGCCCCCCCCTTTCTCTGTCATTTCTCTTTCTCACTCTCATTCTTGCTCTCTCTCTCTCTACTCTATCTCAGTCTTTCTCCCTTTCTTCTCTCTCTATTTCTCTCTCTCTATTTCTCTCTCTCTTTCTATTTCTCTTTCTCTATTTCTCTCTCTCTGTTTTTCTCTCTCTCTCTCTCTCTCTCTCTCTGTGTCTGAACAGCTGCTGACAACAGGATGCAATCATGAACAGACAGCTGAGGGGCAATTTGAAACCGAAAATGTATTTCTGCTTCTCCAGCTCTCCGGCCACTGTTAGCATTCTGCCAAGACACGGCACACTGGCGTTGTGATCGCTGTAGCATTTCCACCAGTCATCACCATCCTGTACGCTGCTGGAAAGCAGGGCTAGAAGAACATTCACGGAATAATCAGTCTCTCATTATTCAGGATGCAGTGGAGTGATTAAATACACAATCGAAACACTTAATTTCCTCCTGTGCCTTAGATTGCCGGGAAAGTGTCATTACGCGGGGCGTTTAATTTTGTTTTAGAAAGTGCGGGAAGTGGCATAAACGCTTAATTGCGTTGCGTGCTTTGTTTTTGTCTGTGTGAAACCACTTTATGGACACATTAATAACACTAATCAGCTGTTGTTTAAAGCGGCATCTAGTGTCTGAGGAGTGAGAGCGGTGTGACATTCTGTCTTCTCGTTTGTTCCAGGTGGAGGTGTATTTATTTATTTATTTATTTATTTGTATGTTTTTAAATTAACTGTTCGGACCGGACAGCGAGCGTTAGGCCATTGTTAAGTAACCACTTCACTAATCCACTGTAATGTAAGTCTGACAAACAGGTCAAAAAATAAAGTAAATATTGTTCTGCACAGATTCTAATCTCAACTTTCCTTTGATTCAGTGGGAAATGAGGAGCTATTAGTTGTTTTTACATTCCAGTCGTCTGAGCATTGATTCTTCTCACCTGTTCTCCATTTCCCTAATCATGTCCTCTGCCAGTTAAACCTTTTGTCTGCAGCATTCACCATCGCAGGCTGTTGGAGTAATTTCCATCTCTGCTTTGTGAACACTTTTTCGGTCAATTTCTTTTATCTCGAATGGATTCTGTTGGATTTTTTTGTACACATTCCCCAGCGCCAACAATTGTTTGTTCAAAAGCACTTTTAATATCATTTAATTCAATATCTTGACGCTCAGTAGTTATTAAGGGCCCAAAATGTGAAATACCCTCTACACCAGTACACAGCAGTCTGTAGTGCACAGCAGAATTTGAGATGTATCCTACTGTTGGCGGGCCAGTGCAAATTCTAGTCTTGGTTTAGTGTTCTTAGCTGCCACAAGTCGCCCTGGTGGGGAGTTCTTTCTGTAGCCCGTCTGCTTCAAGGTTTTACGTGCTGGTTGTTCAGTGACGCTCTATTGCAGCCCTCGGTTTCAGAACATTCTCTGTAAACCCTAGAGATGGCTGTGTGTGGAAATCCCAGGAGATCATCAGTTTCCGACTAGCACCAACAGAATTGAATGTCACATTCAAAGTCAAAGTCCGTTAAACATTCTCTCTTCCCCATTGTGATGCTCGGTTTGAACATCAGGAGGTCGTCGTGACCACGTCTGCATGCCCGCATACGAATGCATGCCGTCTGACTGCTCAGCTGCGCAGATGCAAAGATATTTGTGTTAAAAAGCGGTTGAACAGATAAGCTTAATGAAGTGGGAGGTGCATATGTTCCCAGTACATGTGTACTTTATTAGTAGTGGAGCGAAACACTTGGAGGAGAACATTAATCTGTGTCCAGGCTGGTGTTTTTCTGTTCTATTTGTGAGGCAGACATGCCATTTATGCTCCGTCAGATTTCCAGCTATTGGGCGACTGGAGCGTTATTGTTATATGAGAACTGTGTGGGTGTAAGGGGTATGTGGGAGCGACATATGTTGCTGAATACTGTACATTATTCTGTGTGTGTGTGTGTGTGTGTGTGTATGTGTGTGTGCTTCTGTCAAGTGGCAACTGGCGCACACACACACACACACATACGCATGCACTGTTATTGCTGTTGTTTGCTTGATGTTGCAGGCAGCTGGTAGAGGTGATGTGGTAAATATAGCAACCATGAACAGGCTCTCTGTGTACTTCCCACCATGCTCCTGTACTTGTCTGCCTACTGTGGTTTGAAATGGATGCGGGACAGGCACGCACGGTCGTCTCTGTGTGTGTGTGTGTGTGTGTGTGTGTGTGTGTGTGTGTGTGTGTGTGAGAGAGAGACCGTGCATAGACGTAAGACTATTTGGGGTAAGGCTGTTGACAAGAGTGCCAGGTTACCTTTCATTTGCATCACCCATCGGGCGCACGTTTCCTCGCACCTTATGCATATCACGAGTCGAAATGTCTGCAGACTAAGCTCAGGGCAGCAGGTTCAGGGCGGTGGGATCATTCCAGCTGGGCGGCTGTTATCAAGGAGCGCTCGTTAGCAACTTTTGCTGGGGAGAAGGAAATTGCCAGAGCATTTCTAAACACAGGGTAAATACAATGACGCGATGGAGAGATCGGTAACGATCCTACGCTCATCATCTGCTTCAGGCTGTCCATGTGATCATATGACCAAATGACCAGAGGCAGAACACGTCAGCTGCATGGAGCGTGTGTCCCCAATACACTCTGGCTCATGTGGACTCATGAGTGTGAAGCCCAGAGTAACCCAAAATGCAAACGATACAACGTTATATACTGCAGTTAGTACCGATCCTGCCATATGACCGGCTGACGTTAGTTCTCTCAGTGCCGAGATTTGTGAGAGCAGCATGGCATTGCCACACCAAAACGGTATCGCACTCGCCAAGTTTTACATACGCAAACGTAACACACAAATGCTGTACACATACAAATACAAATCACAAAATTCTATTGTGTGACTCCTAATGAATTTTTTCAAAGTTTGTCCTTTCATTTTTGCTAATTTCCACATTATATTTCAAACCATTGTCGCTTAATAGTCTTATATAAGCCTTTTGTAGCATACTGTGTTAGAGCAGGGCAGGGAATTGTTACCGTTGCATAGCAACAACTCATTTGTTGTGGACCTACCTTTTTGCGGAGGGTAACAAATGTCATAAAAGCTCATGTAGGTGTCCCAGTACTTCTGTCCATACAGAGTATAGAGTATCTATGGTGTAGACTTATGCACTATATATATATATATATATATATCCCCATATTATTGAGCAGTGTGTTCAAACACACACACACATACTGGAGATATTTATACACACAAACACATTTGTTGATTATTATTTTGTATTATATATATGCATATACACGTTATTTGTGTGCACGCTTTACAGAAGGTTGGAAGGTAGAAGCTGAGAAACATGGAAACTTCCTGCATGCTCTGATTTAATGAACCACTGTGAATACTGACAACTCAGCTGTGACAGCTGTTTGTGTGTGGCCATGTTTATATATCTTCGAGAGGACCAAATGTCCCCACAAGAATGGCAATATCTGATTGCTTTCTACCTTTTGGGAACATTTTGTTTGGTCCTCGTAACGATTTAGTTTTTACAAATTGTGCGTTTCATTTGAAAAAACTTGAAAAAATACAGACAAGCCAAAAGGTTGGCATTAGGTTACTGACGTTAAGGCTAGGAGTAAGTGTAAAAATAATGAGCTCTATAACATTATATCAGCGGAAAGTCCTCACAGTGATAGAAGACGTGTGTGTGTGTGTGTGTGTGTGTGTGTTTTTGCACTGAATGAACTATTTTTATCCAGAAAAAATGCAGGCAAGGTGTTGAAATTCCTGTAATACTGACATCGGATGACAGGAGCTGAATTGTAGACCTAGGTATGAATGTGCTACTGTCGAACTTTCATATTCTTAGGATTATGTATTAAAATACATCGGTAAGACATTATTCCTCAAGTCTGTCTGGCTCATCACACTCTGGTCTGGTGCAGACATCCAGCAGGAACAACGAGATACTGTCCACTAACGCTTGATTAATCCGAAAACATCAGAAAGCCAAGTTACTTCATACCCGATTCCAAATGAAGTCTTGAAAATAATGAAACCATCAACTGACCAGAAGATGGTAATGGAGCACCTGGTTTTAACGCGTGCCACTGCCTTCCCTGAGAAGAACTGCACTGGGTTAACATAACGAGAAATTTGATGCAACGGCAGCCAGAATTGCATCAGGCTTACCTGAATGGATAGAAACCATTCGGTGAGAAAAACAGCGGGAAGCCAATTATGTTAACATCAGCAGCAGCCTGGACGTTATTGATATTTTCAAAATAGACTGCCTGGCCAAGGAAAGTCTCACAAACTGATATTTTGTTGGGCCACCTTAAGGTCTGATTACGGCTCTGACCACAGAACTGCCGAAAATCAGATTTCATTCGAGATCTGATCGGATAAACAGATAATCTGGGTTCACATGACTCAGGCAGTTAGCAGATTTTTACTTCGATGCCAACTTCAAACTTTAATAATTAATGATGAAAATTTCTTCGAGTGTATACTGCATTTCTGCTCTAATGTGGTGCGCCATTTCAGTCCAGGGTTGCCAGATCTTGTGAGAGAAACAACCATACAAGCTTTATGAAAAAAAAAACCCAAAAGAAGCTCTTTCAGGCTATGTTCACACAGCAGGTAAACGTGGCCCGAATCCGGCCCGAAGTTTTGTCTCAAGTGACACAAGCGTGTTTTCTTTGGGGCAGAGTGAACGGCAAAAAACACACTGAATCTGGCATTTTCGGTTCCGATTTCGGGCGACTTTCATACGTGATATTGAAATCTAATACATATGTGATACAGCCGGATCGCAGTTTATGCAACTTTTAAGTCATTCCAACTTGACCTTCGTCTCAAATAAAGAGAAAGGAAAATGGCCGACTGCAGTGAGGGGCGTTTTGAGGAGGGAGAGCGACCGTTATCGCGTCCGCTCTGCAGACACGCAGGCACGACCCAATGTGGGCACAGGAGGATGTGGCTACAGTGTCAAAGAAAAAGCTTAAAATGCAATTTCAAGAAACCAAGGATGCAAAACAAAGAAGTGACCTGCCTGAGAAAACCATCTGAAATTACTGCAAGCACAGAAATAAATCTGACTAGCCGGAATAAAATCAAGCTCTCTCTATCATCTAATTTCTTACTTTGATTTGATGAGCACTTGAATAATCGTAGAACTGCAGAAATCAGGTTATGAAGAGTTCATTAAGCGCATGTAAACACACTCGTTGCTCCCACAGCCTTAAGCCATGTCACAACATTGATTTCCTACCTGGGTTGTGTTCATTTCGGAAATTCCAGCCATTTCAGCAAGAACAGTTTGACCTTTCTAAAACACAGTAACATATTGATTCCATGACATGATCTGACGTGATTGTTTAATACTAACCACACACTTAAAGGCTTAGACAAGACGAAAGACAAGTCACAGGGTTTTCAGTCTCAGACTCACTGGTCATGTTCTTGCACTGTCACTGTTTGCAAGACTGCAACTAGATTCCCCATAAAATAACTTCCCATCATGTAAGAAGAGAAAGTGTTACACAATGGAGCAGAAACAGGATCTGCTTTGATCACAGCTGTCCTGGTGCGTGCAGGGATTTGCTCGGAAAAAAGGCGAGATGATGCAGAAAGTGGACACGACACTGGATGAGAGAACAGGAAGAGCGAGGTCTTTCCATCCTGTAAAAAGAACTTGCTTACTCCACAAGTCCACCACTTCCTCCTCTTTTTGTTCAGTCCAACAGAACCACCGCGGCGTCCGAGGCCTCCCCAGAGTCTCGTCTTTGTCTCCTTTCTCTTCTTGTAGTCGCTTTGCTGCTTCCTATTTTGGAGAGAGCTCAAACATGGGTTGTCGACAATGTTCACGTCACTATTTGGCGTGAGCCGCGACTTGAGACTTTATCATCATCGTCATCATCGTCATCATCATGGTCATGCTTGATTTTCGTGAAATGTCAAGAGGAGAGAAGACTCACTTAAGACGGTGGTCCTGACTCACTCAGAGCCCTGTTCTGATCCACACTGAACAACTTTTGAACTACACTTTTCAAAAACTATTACTTCAAAATGAAATTTCCCCTCCATTTTTGTGAGCAGTGCAGAATGCAAATCTTTTACAGTGGTAAAATACACATCCTAAACCTTTTTGAATTTGTCCAACTGCCTACAGATGCAAAGTTCAAAGTTAAAAGGCGTATTTTGTTATATCTTATTATAATTTGTCATAGTTGTTAAGACCGTGGTTGTTAAAGTGGACTGACTTTGATTGGATGATGGGCTTAGGGCTTATTTGTAGTTCACTTCATGCGACAAGAGAGATTCGGGTTCGGAATTAAAGTGCATTGTATCAAAATCTCTTGCGTGTGTGTGTGTGTGTGTGTGTGTGTGTGTGTGTGTGTCATACTGAAACCTGGAGGTGAATGAAAATACTAGAAAATGTCACCGTGTGTGTGTGTCAGTGTGTCCTTGTGTCAGTATGTCACAGTTAAGTAAACTGTGTGAGGGGAAACTGCAAGCGCTTTAGCACAGACGAAAACAGGACAGGGTTTTAATGAAATCTGTGTGTAGAGAGATGGGCTGTCTGAAATCGAATCTCGCTAAGTGCTGCTTTTCTTTGGGTAAGAGTCTCTGAGTGTGTAGTGATCTTGTTCTCGCCGTTTTATTGCCATGATATCCAGTCGCATCTACGTGGATTACATTATGTTGCTAAGTACACACCTTTTATTTGCCGTCTCGCTTGTTCCAATGTGCTTGAGAACGAGCCAATCAAATGACAGCAACTCAGTGCAAGCATGCGCGCAGGATGAGCTGCTGGATGTGAAACCGACCATCAGAATAGGGACGAAAGCTGATCTGAGTGAATGTGGCATGGTTGTTGGTGCTAAAATGGGCTGCTAATCTATGTTAATTGGTCCACAAAAGGAGAGCATGGAGTGATGATGGCTAATAGAAAGGCAACACTAACTCATAACTTTAGGCACCTTAAAACCAACTTGGCAACATTTAAATGCCGTGACCTACCTGAGTATTGTTGCTGACAGTCTACCGTTTTCTACATGCCATGACATTATTATACTGCTGCATCTATGTTTTAGCACAGCCTAATCAAAAGGGTTCGGTACTGAACTGTGTACGTGGCTTGAGGTACCGATAGTAAAGCCTATACCTTAAATGATTAAATGTATATAATTTGTATATACAAACTAGGTGTGTGTTGAGTATCTCAGTCTACACCCTATATACTTCATATGGACAAAAGTTTTGGGACACCTACATGAGCTTTTATGACATTTATGACACATCTATTCAAAGTAATTTTACCTACAAAATTGGAATGAATTTACATTTCCACCTTTTCTACGGTAGACGTAACTTTCCACTTACAAAAGTGCTTTGTATTCTTCTTCCAGTAACACAAACCAGCTCAAACCCTGTTAGGATATAATATAGGCAATTCTACTAACAAACAGTTTCAGAGTGAAGAGGAATCTTTAGTCGCCATTTCAAGGCAGATGGAGACAGCCAGTCGGACATCCAGTGGAAGTTCCACAAAGAGTACCAGGAGTACCAGGAGAGAGGAGAGACTTGATGGTTTCCTTCATTGCCTAGAGTGGTGGTACCAGTTGTCCCAAGCTTCTGTCTTTTCTCTTCTGTCTGTACAGAGTGAATGTACAGATAAATATTAGCTCTTGTTTATAGCAAGCAAGAGAGACAGAGAGAGAAAGAGAGGGACAGAGAGACAGAGAGACAGAGGGACAGAGAGTGAGAGAGACAGAGAGAGACAGAGGGACAAAGACAGAGAGATGGAAAGAGAGAGAGTGGCAGAGGGACAGAGAGAGAGAGAGAGAGAAAGAGGGACAGAGAGGGAGAGAGACAGAGAGAGACAGAGGGACAAAGACAGAGAGATGGAAAGACAGAGAGAGAGTGGCATAGGGACAGAGAGAGAGAGAGAGAGAGAGAGAGAGAGAGAGAAAGAGACGGGGAGAGAGAGGAACAGAGAGAGACGGAGAGACATAGAGAGAAGGACAGAGAGAGAGAGAGACAGAGGGACAGAGAAAGAGACGGGGAGAGAGAGGAACAGAGAGAGACGGAGAGACATAGAGAGAAGGACAGAGAGAGACAGAGGGACAGAGAAAGAGACGGAGAGAGAGAGGAACAGAGAGAGACGGAGAGACATAGAGAGAAGGACAGAGAGAGAGAGAGAGAGATGATTGTAATTACGGATCGTGTGCTCTGGCTGTCGGCTGCAGACAACCCAAGACACATTAGTTCAGAGACCGGTATGCAATTAGAGCCAAGAACATGCTGATATCTAAAAAAAAAATGCGTGATGGAGACACCATTTGCGCACATTTGCATAGGAGGTGAGATTAGCATACCCTACATATAGCAATTAAATCTTTCTGTTGAGCTGCCGAGAGTTTGCCTTACTGCATAATTAAAGTGAGACTGTAATCTTTGTATTATACAATGTTTATATCGCGTGAATACACGGTGGCTTCGGATTTGTGCCTACCAGAATAATATCTTCCCGTGTGTAAGGTGTACACACTGTGTGGAGTGAGACAGCAGTGCTGTGTGAGTTATTAGCATGTCAAGCAGAGAGTGATGTCCTGGGGGAAAAGAAAAGCATGTTGAGTTTGATTTCTCTGGGCTACGGTACGAGTATTAGCCAGCACATCCATAATTCGTAATTAACACGTTAGTAAGGAACTAGTAAGCCAGTTGTTAGTACGGACACTTATTAGTTCGTCTTGCTTTTGAGAGAGCGAAGGAATCTGAAGCGCTTGGAGTAAACATGCTATTAGCAGAGTACACTACTAGCATGGGCCGAGCTAATAGTGCAAAATTAGCGGTGCGCGAAATTTTCGTTCAAGGTAACGTAAAATAAACTTTTGAATTTGGATCGAAGAGACTTTATAATCGTTCGGAGGAAAATTGAGAATAGGCTTTGCACCATTAAAAAAAAAAAAAGAAGAAATGACTGAGTGCCGTGGCGCAGTGACAAGGCCAAGAGCAATTGCACAAATATTGGAAAAAAGGTTGTTTTTATCCATGCTTAGGCTGCTTTTTAGTTTACCATGTCACACTCCTCTGGCTGCCCCGTCTCCATGTTTATCACATTTTTTTCTTTCCTCTCCAGTTACATTCTGTTTTGCCTGTATTTACACAATCTCCAAGCCCTCCAGCTACCACTGTCTGTTACATCATTTATTTTATTTACCCTCTCTCTCTTTCTCTCTCTCTCTCTCTCTCTCTCTCTCTCTTTGGGTTATAAGTGCACAGCTGCTTGGTGATCTGTACAGGGATGAGTTGATCCTCGTTTTGGAATCTGCAGGGCTGAATCCACTCAGCTCAGTGCCTAATAATATTACACGATACATCAGTCAGCAGTGATAGCACTGCATTGTGCCAAGTGAATCTCCATTATTCATTGAGTCAGCCCTCCTCGTGTTATTAGTGCAGATTAGGCCTAAGTGAATAATTAGTCAATGCAATTTGTGTGGAATGATCTTAATATGTGCTTTAATGATGGGAACTTCTCTCCCAACTTTCCGCTGCAAATACAAGTACTGACTATGCAGACTGTCCATGTTTTGGCTTTGCTTGGCAACCCACACAGGAAATGGTCATGAGTACGCTTTGCCGAGAATATCTACTGTATTCATAGAACAAGTTGCTAAAGTTCTGGCGTTGCCATTGACTGAGGGACCCCTGCCACTTATGTCTGCGTACTGTATTCTCTCTGAAAGGGTGACATAAGGATTGGTTGGCCTTGTGCCCTGTGCTGCCAGTGAGGTACCTGCTCCTGGCAATCCTGATTTGGACTTAAGTGGGTATGAATATGACGAGGAAGGGTTCTCACTTCACAGCACTTGCAGAGTTTGGCATTTTCTCCCCACGCCTATGCAGGTTTCTTATGAGTGGTGCCAGTAAATGGTAATTGGTAATGGTGCTCTGAGTTGGCCCCAGATCTGAATGAGCCACTGGGTGATGCCCTGTGATGAACTGGTACCCTGTAGCAAGGTACAACCTTGGATCTTGGACCAAGGATATTTGTTTATTGTTTTGCTTATACTTTGCCAGCTAGTTCTACCTCTAAATTTTGTGAAACCCATCATGTATTGTTAAGATGTTCGCAGGTATGGTGTAGTGTTTATTTCAGTGGTTAAGGTTGTGAGTTCAGAGTTCAGATCCAGTTTCTACCGAGCTGCCCATGAGCAAGACTCTTGACTGCCCAGCTAAATCGTGTCTCTTAATAAGTGCACCTGCTCTATGCTCTAAATAGTTTTTGATACTATATACCCCTAGTTGCATGTCACACAAGGAAGTGCTGGAGCCCTGTAAAGGCGATTCATATTTCTTAACAAAGAGTGACATGTAAGAGAGGCAGGCAAGAACAAACAACAGCGTAAGGCAAACAGGATAGGGCTACTATCGGGACTGGGAGGCTAAAACCAATATACAAACAAGGACAAGAACATGTAAACACAAAGAACAAAATAAACATGGAACAGATACGAGAGTATACGGGCCTCAGGCAATAACCAGATTATTATTATTATTATTATTATTATTATTATTATTTTCTAATTCAAATTATTAATTTACCCAAGCGTACACTATGCTTCAGAGTCTGTCTTAATGTGTTTGGTAGTCATTTCATGGGTGCTACGTTTAATTCAAAATCCACGACATGGGCCATGGAAACAAGCCCAAAAGAAATGTATTGTCTAAAAAAAATGTGACCCAGCTGCATTTCCAAAAAGGGGCCACTTGATCAGTTTAAAATAATAATAGCGTATATTAGCCGTTTAGCTTTAAGAGGAATATTCGAGAAAAAGAGAGAGAGAGAGAGAGAGGCGAGATCAGGCAGCAACACTAAATGAGCAATTCCGATGTAGAAACAGCATGATATGTCTAAGGACATACTTGCACTGAGAAATCTGATAGCTGAGATCGGATCCAGCTCTCTATCAGCTGATCTGATTTCTAGACCACAATACGATCGGGGAAATCAGAGTATGCTGTTTACGTGAACAATTAAACAATCTGATACCTGCAGAAATCTGATCACGTATATAAGAATGGAAGGTGGAGACAGTTTGGTACTGAATATGGTAAAGGGTAAAGTGGACCAAAAGAGGTGTGAAAACAGCAAGCACATGGCAGGAGCTGCACTTTACAGTAATATAGTGTACATTTCGCATTAGCATTAACATAATTACCGACCAGTACACAAAGTGCCGGATAAACCTCTAACGTTGTGAGGGACAGTCCTAAGCACGGACATTTTTCACTCAACATCTAAATAAAGAACATGCTAGAAAAACTTTCACACGTTATACCATGTACTGTTCTCCTTCCCCCTTCCAATGCCAAGCTTCCGCTTTCATTCTTAAACCCTGCGACCGTTTCTGGCTATGAATAACATACGGCGCGTCTCATTGGGTCTGCTAATGCTTCTGCTAAAGTTCTGAGTCACACCATCCAAGTTTAGACAGTGAGGAGGACCTCACATCTCTTCCTACTTGGCTCAGGCTCTCATTTTGAGTGCAGAAGCCACCCAGAACCAGACTTTCGCACCTTTAACAGTTCCACGATCACGTCTAGAATCATTCATACACTGTACACAAAAATTAGGGGGTATTTCATGTTGAGGTTTCGCCTGATTTTTGCGAGGGGTATAGATCCACAACGGTGCACCAGTAATTGGTGAAAATGTTTTCTGGATGTTTGTAGGATCTAGCAGATGTTTAGATCATCGTATATTTTAGCTGAGCAGATGAGCATCAGCGGACTTGCTAGTACAGCTGGGAATTGAACTCACAGCCTTAAAGTCGAGAGTCCACAACCTCCCATTTATAAACAGCATGTTTATGTGAAACAGGCTGTTGACCAAAATGGACATTAAGCAGATATTACCATAGTCACACATTACCTCATAGAGTCTTACAATCCAGACAATTGTGGGTTAACAATGGCAGCTTGCCAGAGGTGGGATTTGAATTCTAGACCTTCTGTTCCACAGTCCAGTACCTTAACCACCAAACAACCCCAGTCCAGTGGTTAACCACATTAACTACAGGGTCTGCAGTAGCCATTATCAACCAAGTGATTTGCATTAACAGCATTTCAATATTATTTTCATCTCAAAGAGCCGAGGGGTTGAAAAATAGTGGTCTTGTTCTTGGGCCCAACAACGTGGCATAGCCAGATTTGAACACTCATCCCTCTGATTAGCAGTACAGAACCTTAAACATCCCCGTTCCTCCCACCCAAATTACACCAGATGCACATGCACTTAATGTGGAACCGCTTGTCTTTTGTTTCTTTGCCCACGTTAACAGGTTAGTGATCCTCCTACTTGCGGAGCGCCTCAGACGCTTCGCCGAAGTTTGTGCCACGTAAAGCGCATTCGAGGAGACCGACTGTGGAAAGCAAAGATGCATACTGCAGAAGCTCTTAAAAATGAAACACACTGAATTTGAACTTCACCAGTTTCAAAGTTCACTTTAAAAATAAACCCTGAGCAGATACACATTATACATTAGAGATGCCTGCGTGAGAATCTTTGACAAGTTCACGGTCCACTTGGTTTAATGATGCGACCAAGCTGCAGAGGCTTTTAAGATCATTTGGAGATATGCTGATTCATGTTTTGTAAACGGCAGCGTGCTCGCATTTACGGTTCGAGAGACAAAGGTGAGGTTTTCGTGTAGACAGCCTAATGACTCTAAGGACTCCTACACCAAACCCTCCTTTAGTAGGAGCTTGTGGAATCGTGCATGATTAATAGCACTTAGCTGTTGCATCCAGAGAGTCGATGAGACAGCACTCTAACGCCACCTACATCACAGTAGTGGTCGTGGTAATGAAGTAGAGGACGGGGAACATGAGCTTTCTGGCCATAGTTCTCCCATGATGATGTTTTTGTTTTGTCTTCTTACAATATTATACTTTAAAGGCTTTTATATTTAAGCTTCTTCAGCTGGATGCTCTGGTCGTCAAGCTTTTTTTATTTTTAATTTTACAGATCCACAGATATCCCCCTTTTGATTCCATGATTAGCCAAATGAGCGGTCAGCACTTAAAAAAACTGTAATACAGTTCCTGTGATTTGCAGAAACTCGAAACTCTAGAACCGACTACTGGTGTAATAGTAAGGATAAAAATCATATCTCGATATTTTCAGGGATTTTGTTCATCACGATGATTAGACGATACTTTACATCCTTCAAAAATGTGATGGGGATCTGGCAAAAACGGGCTCTTATCGCAAAAAATCAAAATTGACCAAAATTTACTTTTTAAACTACGGAGATTTACATACCGGCGGTTTGGATGATATGGATTCATTCCGCATGCACAACTTTACCGTATTTAAATTATGGATATTTCGATATTTAGAAAGGGGAATTTTGAGGGGTGGCTTTTAGCGCTTCTCCAATGGGACGTTTTTTAAACAAATGTTAACCTGGGTAAATATTCTGTGGTTTTCGTCATTCTTGGGCTTTTTTTTTTTTCCTGAATGGATACTTATCAAAAACCTGGTTTTAAGCAGCATTTACTCATTTTTTGGGAAGAGCCTGCTCTGGTGAGAAGCGCCTGCTTTTACCAGATCCCCTCACTTAATTTTGATTGTTAATATTGATTGTTGCTTACTAATGCCATCACTACTGGTTCAGCAAAGCTCCTTTTACAAGTTGATGCCCTTTTAAAACTTTGTCAAAGCCTTTTTAGTGGGGGAGATATTTCTCTAGTGTGCGTGTTTAGATGAATGTGTGGCTTAGTTACCCTAAGACATGCTTCTAAGTCGTCTTGTTTGGAAACCTCTTATCTGAACTGTAGAATCCACCCCCTTTGTGGGCAGTATGGAAGTCTCATGATCCTTGAGAAGCTTCAGCTCCTGTTCTCCAGTCCTGTTCTCTAGGTGCAGTTCCGCAGAGGCCGTCGGGATATTTTTAAAACAGACTGACTCATGATATAAAAGCCACTATGCTTCACCATGCAGGGAAACAATGAGAGGGCAGATAGTCCATGGTCACCTACATCATGGTACTGCTGCTGGTGGTAACGATGGTCAAAGCTTTCGGCCTCTGCACTATTTGCTCTGGTGACGGGGAAGCATTTCATTTTAGCTGTTTCACTGTTGTGGCCATGAAACCCTCAGAATCCCAGTTGCTGAGTAATGTTTGAATGTTTGTAATCTTTGCCTGGGTGGGTGCATCTTTTGTGTTTGTGTGTGTGTGTGTGTGTGTGTGTGTGTGTGTGTGAGAGAGAGATCATGGTTCATTAACCCCAAAATGTGCTTCACACTTGATTTAGCCTAACATCTGAGTGCTGAGAGAGTTTACTTAGACAGGTTCTCCTCACGGTTGGAAAAGTCCACCCACACTCGATTCCTACCCACCGTTCTTCCAAATGACTCGCTGCGTGTTTCAATGAACGTCACACATTCAGCGGGTTTTTTTTTCTAGGGAAGCAGCAGAACCTGTGACAATCTGGATGAGAGGAACCAGTCAAACAGTGGAGGACTCGGGTCTCATAAAAGACACAGATGCAGCGTTTTCTTTGTAAAGAAATGACAGGCTGCTCTTAGCTTTCTCTCTCAGTGGATTGTGCATTTTAAACTTCTTTTGCAAATCTCTCTGCATGACTAGTGGCTCTGACTGACAAGAAAGGAAAGATCAGGGAAGCGAAGATCAGGCAGTTAACCAGATTAGGAGTCAGCATCTCTGAAACTGCTGAATGTAACATTTTTTTCAGTGATTCTGGATTTCGGGCACTTTATTTATGTTAACAGTCTTAGGCCACCTTTAGAGTTAATGCTTTTCATTGTCGACAGTTGGACCCAAACATTTCAAACTTGGATTCGTCACTCCAAAATCTTCTTTTCCACTGATCTTCATTCCAGTCTTTATTATCTCTTGCATATTTTAGACTTTCACCCTGTTCACTGTCTTCTTCCAAACAGTCCATTCCTGATGAACCTTCCTCGGACTGCAGATCACCTTGGCATCCCATTGTTTGCAAAATCAAGAGAGCTTTACAACTGAGGCCGAGAGCTCTGATTTTTAGAATCAGATGAAAATTTCACTTTAAATATTTACGCACCATCATTTAATTGGCTGTTTGGATGATATGGATTCATCCAGCGTGCGTAACTTTACCATATTTAGATTATGGATATTTAGATATTTAGGAAGGGGGATTTTTGAGGGCCGGCTTTTAGCGCTCCTCTAATGGGAAGTTTTTCAAAATTTGCTTTTCATCATTCTTGGGGTTTTTTTTCTGAACGGATACTTCTCTTTTAAAGTGACTTCTTAGTCCAAATATGAATAAATTCTTTGGGAAGTCCCTGTCCTGGTGAGATGTGCCTGCTTTTGCCAGATCTCCTCACAAATGTGTTTGTACTCACCTGATTTTGTTAATGAGATTTTGATTGTTGCTTACTAATGTCATCATTACTGGTTCAGCAAAGCCCCTTTTATCAGTTGATGCTCTTTTAAAGACTTTGTCTAAGCTTCTTTTGGTGAAATCTCTCTACTTTTTAGATAGATTAGATAGATAGTTTAGATAAATGTGTGGCTTAGTTACCCCAGGGAGAGGTTAGAACCATTTATCCAGTGTTGCTAACTCCTCAGTAAGGAACGTTGCTATAGGCTTGCCTAAAAGTTGCTAGAAGTGGCTAAGTGACGTCATCGCCTAATTTGCACAAGGGTCCGTTTGCAGTTCTTTTAATGGAAAAAAGTAAGTAATATACAGTGTTTACATGTTTACAGTGTTTTTTTCATTTTTTGTCTAAAATAACACGACTTTAATGCGTTATCAGACCCACATTATATAAATCAATTGTGTCCCGTATTGTTAAATCTTAGAAAGGCAAATTTAACGAAAAGTCTGTTGCATGGCTTTGACCATTCATTTGCAGTCTGGAAGCTGAGTGGTGTGAATCTCCTGCTCTAGCACATACAGTACTGTGAGAATAGTGAGTGCTTTGGGACAAGGAAGGGGCTGACAGAAAAAAACGCTGCTCGTCGAGGACAGTAATTGCTGAACGATATACGATACAAGTCTCCAACAACACCAGAAAATGTGCGACTCTTTTAAAAAAAGTCGCTAGAGGGGTCTGAAAAGTCACTAAATATAGCGACAGCTTGTCCATGAGGTGACCATACACTCGCTGGCCACTTTATTAGGTACACGTTGCAAATAGTTCCCGATTTGTGCTGCTCCTGACCATTGGAGAACAGAATAAAGGGGATGAACTAAGTATGTAGAGAAACAGATGGACTACAGTCTGTATTTATAGAACTACAAAGTGCTTTACGTGTCTGTGTGGTAAGTGGAACTAATAAAATCGACAGCGAGTGTAGAAACAAGGAAGTGTACCTAATAAAGTGGTAGATAAGTGCATGGCTCTTTATATAGGCTTAATGTAATCATGAGTATAACCATTTTGTAAACATGTTTTTTAATTATAATTTTATTCTCAGTCATTGTCTACGTACTCCTGTTCCTTCTCACTAGATGCTAAATGATACAATTGTTCACCATTTAGCGTCAAAGGCTTGCTATAAATGTTTTTTTGATAGCTCCTCTATAAAACAAGCAAAGCCTCACTAGATCAGTTCAAGCAAACTTCACCAGAGAGTCCTAATTAGCCTTCAAACTGGAGTAAAAGCCTTGTTCTGATCTTTCTTTTGAGCTTCTGGACTTTTTTTTTTTTTTACAGTGGAAAACAAATGCTGCTCAGATCAGCAGCAGTGTGTAAACTTCAATGGACACTGTTAGAAGTTTCTGAGGTGGAAAGTTACAGCATGTCAGGAATCGTTTCCATTTCGAAACGGACCGAGTGTGGGCAAAGACAGCTGGGTGACGGTGTGAAGTAACAGTCAAAAGATGCCAACCATGTGCAAACCTGTGTGCCGTTAGAGAAGCTATGAGATGTGGCAACACAGGTGGGGAGTAAAAGAGCGTTTTTTTTTTTTTTTGATCTGGAATTTAGTCATTAGCTTTTCGTCATTAGCTTTTCTCTAATTGCTGGAAGAATAAGCCTGCTAATTCTGATCACGCATCGCAAATAGCTTTTACAGACGCGGTGGTCTGAAAGCTGTAATTATTCCATACCGTTTTTTGTTTTCCAGATGGAAGGAGTAAGGTTTGTTCGGCTCACTTTCCTCTTTGTGAACAGTCATTACATGCTCCTCGTTTCACCTCCGTCCCATCATTAGCACTCATCAGCGTCTGCTGAATTTCACGTTGACAGTTCAAAAGCTGTTTGTTTCCACGAGTGAGGGGACTAAGATGAGAAGAAGGGGGCTGACAGAGGCAATAAGACAAAAAAGGCAATTAGGCCGAAGACTGATTGGGAGAGAAAGGTGATGGAAACGGCAGTGCACGATTAAAAGTAATTAAGGGAAGGCGTTAGTTGTGCTTTTTTTGTATTATTTTAACTGTGCTTACAGGTCCGCTGCTTATATCTAGTCTAGATGCTTCTAGTAGGCCATCCCAAATGTGCTTTATAACACTGAGTCCCAACCTCATTTTCTTATCCATGACATAATAAGGAACGCTGAGTTGAACACCACACCCACCCCCCCCACCGCCCGAAACACCCTCATCCCAACCCATTTACAAAATTAACATAAGTTAGAAATGTTTCCCGCGGTTTCATTTATAGCTTTCCTTTTCTCTTTTTTTTTATTTTGGCCATTCTCTTTTCATGCCAGCTAATCGTTTAGCTAAAAATGTAATTAAGCCGGGCATTTTTCTTTTCGTATCCCAGCAGTGAAGGCCTGAACACGTACGCAAAATGAATTTTTTGAGCAGTGTACTTACGAAAGAATAATTAATGATTAGTTTATTTAACATGTGACAATTGTTTCTTAACAGCCCCAGAGCACACACAGCCCCAAGAACCCCCTATGACGTTTGGTGCCCCCCTGAAAGGGCATGGACCCCCGGTTGGAAACCACGGCTCTGTAGTTTTAGGCTTAGTTATATATATGATTGTTTTAGGAGTTATTTTTAGTCTCTTTATTAAAAGACAATACATGAAAGGTGTATTGCATTTTAATAAATTAAATAACAACAACATGAATGATCCCCAGTCGATAGACTATAGACTTTAATGGGAGAATAATGTCCTCTCCTATTTTCACGTAAAATACAAATCTAAACAAATACAAATAGAAAAAAATAATAATAATTACAGGTGTGTCCCTCTTAACAATCATCCAATCCACGTCCGTTTCTGTTTAATGCCAGAAAATTTCATTCATTTTAAGAATGAATAACAAGAAGAAACATAAATCTCTCTTATATATCCAATTCAAGGAATGTAACTTATTCTAATTCAAGTAACTTATGTAACTTATTCATCCTTACATATATCATCTAAGCTGCTCTATGAGGACGAGACCCGTTTTGAGTCTTGATCGTCCCAAGATTTCTTAGTTATAAAGTTTAATAAAGCATTATAAATTAGGGAGTCTTTCCTTGCCTCTGTCGCAAAAGGCTTGCTCAATTTGGGATTGGTCTTATAAAGTAGAAGACTGTGAGCCAGTAAGACGGTGCTGTCTCGCACTGTAACAGGTCTCAGTCCCGCTGCTCACCTTGATCTAGTCCTGCATGTTCTTTGGATGTCGAAAGCCAGTTTGTCTATGAGAGACACTCTGCTCTGGTCTCCAGTTTCTGGTTTGATTGCTGCTTTAGTCTTCCCTCTTTAAATTCAATTCAATTCAATTTTATTTATATAGCGCTTTTTACAATGTAGCATCGTCTCAAAGCAGCTTTCCAGTAATACAATTATTTAAAAGGCCAATTCCAAGTTGAGCAAGCCCAGGGCGACAGTGGCAAGGAAAAACTCCCCAA
>JAUZST010095189.1:0-19032 GCA_034779995.1 Parotocinclus haroldoi
GAGCAAGCCCAGGGCGACAGTGGCAAGGAAAAACTCCCCAAAATGGTAGGAAGAAACCTTGGGAGGAACCAAGACAACACAACTGGCCAGCCACTCACCTGACATATTTTTGCTACTCACAGACTTGTAACTGGGTCATTTTCCTCATTAAATAAATGGCAATGAATATATTATTTTCTAATGTGTTCACTTTGGTTGTTTTATCTACTTTTAGGACTTTTGTGAGCATGTTATTATGTTTACGGCTTTATCCGTGTAAATAACATAGCACCATATTATACAGATTTACTGACTTTACAGCACCATTGTAAGTAAACAACCTTCTTAGAAGTAGACTAGCACCATAATCAATCAGCCTCCACTGTCTTGGAAACAGTGAATTACAATTCATTAGTCAGCATGGATGCCCTGATTTCCTCCACAACACATCTAGCTATTAACCACCTCTTGTGATACCCCCCACTGCCTTTGACTTCCTGCCATTGATAACTGTGGCATCATGGGGGGCTTGAGCAGTGTACAGCCTTTCTGCTGAACCAATCCAGGTCACTCTTAAAGCCTTCTATCAAGACAAAAAAAGACAAGGTATTTTGGGGCGTGCATTATAAAGCAAACAGTGCATCAGATTCAGAAGTACACAGTGGCTGTTAGGAGCATGTCATCAAACAAGGAGCAAATGCTAACCAGCCCCATACGAGTGTTGATTTGGTTTCCTGGGAACACTGAGACTCACAAGAGCAACTTCATAACAGTCATCAGTCAACATGGAGGCCCTGATTTCCCCATACAGTAGTGCTGGTGAGCCTGAAGCCTTTGTTCCTGTCTCTATTTCTGACCAGATCATGGTCCAAGAGGTCTTGTCGAGCACATTTAAAATTGAGACGTTACACTCTGCATATGACTCATGTTGCACATGTACAGCACCGCATTAATATTTCAGATGATCAATTTGGGATCTGTTGGCAACAGTTTCTACAATCTGACCTTTAAAGCGCATCTTCTAACATTCACATTTAGTTAGGTATCTTTGTTAGACCCAATGACTCTAAGAGCCTCTCTAATGGATGCTTGAACTGTTGGAGTGGATAATACTTAAAATAACTGACACATGCATACACACAGGATTTTAGCTGGAAAAGCATATAAGGAGATATAACACCGAAGGAGAATCAGCTCACCTCTTCTGGCTTCAGTGCAGGGTGTCAGGTTCTGGCTGAGGTATCGGCTGGACCAAAGTTATGGCATACAGAGGGCTGCTGTGTGTTCCCTGTCAGCTTTGAATAGCGCTTATTATGGAATATGAAAACAATTTTGCATCCACAATGGATGAAGGTAAAAGTCAATACCAACTCAGACAGTGCCTCAGACGTTTTTTCTTTTTATTTTAAATAATGTATTTGTTTGTCTTTTTTAGGAGACAAGGGGACAACCGCCAAGAAAGAAGGAACGTCAAATCGTAAAAACCGTGGCCGGGAATCCAAAGAGAGCAGCAAAGGTGGAGGCAAGAGAAAAAAGACCAAAAATCCAGTCACTACCGCTCCGTCCATGATAACAAGCACCGTCACCTGACCAAGAATTGGCACACGGTTGGCTAAGAGATGTAAAGAACCTGGTCCTTCCAGAAAGGCTGCTGAACGTTGCTTAACTGCGACACTTGCCGCAAAGTAAAGTGATAATGCTGCTGAACATTCATGCTCAAAGGGAACTGGAGGATTGTTGCAATTAAACTGACGTATGTACTGTATTAAGGAAGGTGTGGAAGACATTTGTCCGTGCAATTTGAAGCACTTTGAATACGTTTGTGACTGGTTGTTCGTTTGTACATAGTGTCTCTGTTTGTTCAACTTCTATGTATGACTTAAGCAGTGGTTCTCAACCCTATTTTGTTGACTAGGTTGCAACAGTGACCAAATCCCAAACCTCGCTGTTCAACTCTTAATACGTGGAAGCGCATTATACATTTCTTGCTCATTAATATTCATTTCCACTATGCTACCAGTATAGTGTCACAATGGACGCTCAATACTATGTTTATAACTGTTGAATTGAAGCAGCATTATGTAATTTCTGAATTAAATACATTAAATGTGGTCTGACCTTCATCCAGTTCATTAGACAAATTGCCTAAACTAGTAACACACATGCTTACATCTTTACTGAACATGCTGATTAATCATTTACAGCCTTACAGAATCATTTTAATATTTACCGAATTACTGTAGTCCTGAATTGCCTCCGTTTGAACACGGATTGCCACCTTGTGCATAGACAAACTCTTTAAAAACTTATTTTAAAATAATGTTGTAGCTGTCACCTTCAGGCATTACTGCAACTATGCTAATATCACGGAAAATTTGTTTTGATTGGGGCATGGTTACAGCTATAGATGTTTTTAAGAAACAGTTTCATTTTTCAACTCACACCTTCATTCTCCAAAGCCAATATACAGGACTGGTTATTAAATCAATCGTCTATAGCACACATACCATTTTTTACCAGCCAGACCACATTTTTTAAATAAATACATGAAACAGACAATGGTTTGTGTATTACTCTTTTAGGCAGATTGTGATTTTTATAATGACTTGAGTGAAGTTAAATATCTTGCAACACATTATACTCCTTCCAATTAAAACTAATGTGAATATGGTTTCAGAACAGAATGTCTGGATGGTGGGGTCTGGATATGCATTTGTTATATAGCTAAAGAACAAAAATGTCACAGACTAAAAAACGGGTTGAGAACTACTGCACTAGATCCACATTGATGTCCATGAGTATATTTAGAGCCATTTACATCACATTAATAATTTTGTTGCCTACTTTTCTTGTCAAGTTGTTTTCTCAATCAATTGTTGGCTTTGCTTATTATTGTGCTAAGCCAAACAAACAAAATGAGGTAATGGGCTACCTGTTTCCATTTTCTATTGTATGATGCGTGAAGTGAGCGAATCACTGGAACTAACTTTATTGTGAGAGATCAAATGATTTGTACTTTTTTGTCGATACAATTATTTCAAATCACTCCAGCAAAGACATACCAAACTAAAGATTGGTAGTTTGATAGACAGAACTTTTTCATTTGTACTTGCTTTAGCTGTCCATGTATAACAAAAGGCTGATCAAAGAGGGCAATAATCTGCTCTATAATTAATGTTTATTTGACTTGGATGCAAGCAGTGAGCAGTGTTTGTATTCAGCCAGACAGATGGACAAAGTTGGGGTGTTAGAATTGTTGATTGTTAGAATATGTGTATTCATTCATAACCTTTGGACAAGAAAACCGTTACATAAACCAACAGCAGTTGACTGTTTCGGCATTAGCAATTGCACACATGCATGAATCTAGAATGAAACTGGATAGTCTGTGGCTTTTCAGCTTTCGAACATGAGACAGAGTGTAAAATAGGACAGAAAAATGAAGCTTCGGAAAAGCAAACATATTGATAAATTTGGTATAGCAATTTATGGTATTCATCACCTCACCTGAAGTCAATTTACATCTCAATAGGTCAATTTATCTCAAAGGTCAATGCCAAAGCAGCCCACGGTCTCTAGCTAAATTGTGTCCACTTACAGGGACAGTTAATATAATGAGGTCCCAACACTGGTGCGATCTTTACCGAACAGGCATGTATTAAGGTGATGGTAGGCATAGACTTGTATGACGGAAGAAAAGACATAACTATTTTTTCTAGATAGCTTGTTTGAAGCATGCAGCAAATCGATATTTCAATATCCTCTACACATAACACAGCATTACAGGACTCTTGTTCCTTTCATATCCATAATCTATCAAATACACTAAATTACCTAAGAATCAAAGCTCTAGCTTACACATGATACGACTTCCGTTGACCATTTCTGTAGCATTTTCTCGACACAAAAATGCTTGCTACTTCAGTACTTATTCACAATACGTACATTCCATATGGATGTGGACTTTCTAATTTAATTTATCAACTGCAGTTTTTATTGACTCTGTCTATATAAAACATTATTATATATACACCTTATTTTATTGTATATCTTATTATTTTTGCATAAAATAAAATGTACATGGCTACACTAAATCAATTTCACTCTAGCATCGTCTGGATTTTTATTTTTTTACATTTTTACTTACATTTATACAAGTTTGAGTTTCTTGTATACAAAATGTGCTATAAAGTATGGTGACAGACTAAGATCCCTTCACGGCAGTACATTCACCTGTTCCCAAGGGATTTTGGGAAAGGCTCTGGACTGGAAAAATCACAATCAAAAGAAGTACTAGGTGTTCTAGAGTGCTGCAAATAGTTGAAAAACCCTAAGAATAACCTTACCTAGGCTTTTTGTCAGAAAATGTGGTCTGATCGTCATCCAAGTCATAATACATTTACAACATTTGGCAAATAATCAGAGCAACTGACAACAGAACCAACTGCAGAGTTATGGTTAAAATCTCTACACTAGCAGCTTGGATGCCTCAAGATTGGAACTCATAACCTTCCAATCTTCTTCAAGATCAATCTTCAAGAACATATTAATTAATGCGCCCCACTATGAACACACTGAACAACATTTATGTTATATCGATTTCAGAAAAGAAAAGAAAACTTCGGCTCTCCGAAAAATATATACTGCATGTCTGAAGTTTGCAATGGATATGGACTGTGAATGATTAGACAAAGTGTTCAATAAAGGCATGAAAAGCACACTTGTTGGTGCATTATTAGTTTAGGCTTGGATAACAAGATGATCAAGAAGAAGATCTCAAGATGCCATAATGAATATTTAATATGGAAAGCAAATGATTCCAGAGGGTTCACAAACCTCTCCCCACTTTATACAGATTAATGACAAGCCATGGGGATTAAACATAATTGTTAAGGTTGTCAGTGTGAAATAAAATTGTACTTCTGCATTACATGACAATTTTAAACGGTCCAGTTGATACATTATTACATTATCCTTTGATGATTTGTGCTTCCAGAGCTTGGCCCACTTGATACGGTACCGTATCTTGGGAGGTACTTGTGCGTGCAGCATTAACACAACAGTGACTGAGCATTGGAATGCACGGCATTATCGGGCACTGGCGCAAGAGCTGTAAAAGTAGAGACAGAAATAAAAACTAATGGTGTGTCATTGCCAAGGGCTGCGCCTGCGCCCGGCAGCCCCGACAGCCGTTTCTAATTACGAAAGGGAGGGCAGGGCAATGGTACAGAGTTCGATGTAAATTACGCTTTCATTCCCCTTCCTGACCATAAATTCTACTGTCGGCTCTGTGGGATGCAGCGTTCCCCTTTATTCACCCTGTCATTCGTTTCCTCAACCTCCTTGCTGTCATTTTTCCTTTTCAGCCCTTTATCCTCTCTTGTGCAGGTCATTGTTTACCTTTCACTTTCCTTTCTGGTAGACTGGTGGTGCATGTGACAGTGGTAATGTACCCTATATTTTATATTAAATGTTATGAACCTCTGGCAAGGTCACACTGACATTCAGAGCAATTCCCAAAATGAGGCCATGGTTTCTATGCTGATTCATTTCAACAGACTCGCATCGCAGTTTACATCATGATTGATTTTGTCTTTTGGATACGTTGTGGATTTTGCTTGACCGCAAACACACATCCATCACAGATCACTGAATCATATTTCTATGGCTGTCAGGGGCAGCTCTTCTGTGATTTATTCTAATTTATATTTAGCATTGAACATTTACAGTGATTTACAAAGATATGCATTGTATCTTTGTAGTAGACCACATAGCACAACAAACATGGTAACAAAGTAAATAACAGTATGTCTCTGAATAGAATTGAAATTTGTGCTTAGTTGCTTTCTGCACAGCAAGAGACTCGGGATTTGGACATCCCAAGTTAGATTATTTTAACACCTGGGTGTCAGTGGAGAGAATATTCCGGTGTAGATTCATGTCTTCCCACAGTCGAGCCATGCTTGTGTCTTGTAGGGTATGAGATACAGATGAGAGTTTGAATAGAGCCTTAACGTATGAAGATGCTGGTTCATGTTTAGCTTTGTATTGCCAGTATTTTAAATCTCTAGTGGGTAAAATGATGTGAGAGAACACTGGTATACTGAAAAAGAGACATGTCGCCAAATATGTGTCAGAATTCCTCACCCTCTAATGTTAGGTTTACAGTATCTCACAAAAGTGAGTACACCCCTCCTGTTTCCTTAACTATTTCATTATATCATTTCACTAAAGAACACATATTGGTCTCTAACCATCATCTTCTAAAGCATTTTCCTCTTTTAAGCAACAGGGAAATCAAAGCTGTTTCCTATTTACATTTACCAGACACACTTATCCAGAGTGTCTCACAATTGACCTTGCTCAGGGATCCAGCTCTGGCAGAGGTGAGACTTGAACTCTGGTCCATAGTCCAGTACCTTAATCACTAAGCCACCACAGTCCCTGTGAAATGAACGGGTGTGTACCCATGCTGTGCTTCCATCATCCTTTCCACCCCTATACTATAATCAGATCACAGAGTGCTGTCCTTCAACATGACATGACATGACATGCCATAACATCAAAACTTTCCTGCTTAAGACAAGATCCTACAGTGACACTGTGTACTGGACTAGTGCATATATGTATATTTTTTTATGTTATTTCAATCAACATGTTGTCTTATATGCTAGAATTGTTAATTCCCTATTGTATTATACTCTTCATAGTATTTTATTTTCTCCCAAATATTGGTCTACATATTCTATATATTTTTTTGGTATTGTTCAATTTTATGAATGTGATCTCTCTGTTAATATTTATTCAGCTTGTCTTTATTTAAACTATTGATATGAACATGTTAGTTAGATAACTGATCTGATTCTTACATATATCATCCAGGTTGCCCGAGGAGGATGGGTACCCTTTTTGAATTTTGGTCTTCCAAAGTTTGTTCCTTATAATATTTCTGTGGGGTTTCCTTGCTAATATCACCTTAGGCATGCTCAATTTGGGACTAGTCTTAAATACTTGCTTTGTAACAACGCACTATTGTAAGCTGCAATATAGAATTAAATCTGGCTTTGACTTTTGAGTGATTTCAATGTATTACTAGCAGACTGCCAGGAATGTCCAACTGTTTATTGTATTTGTATTTGTTTAACTGTATATTGTATACTTGCTTAAAGCAGTACGAACTTGGCCTGCTGAGTAACTGATATTTAATACTCAATAATTGTAACTCCTCATGACTTCCTATAAAATCGGCGGAGTGATGTCTACTTGTGCATTAATGCCAGCTAATTACTTCACTTCCGTTTATTGTGTTCAAAAAAATCTGGATTTTGCAAAAGGAACATTTTAAAACGCAACCTTTTGTGAGGATGTAGGTGAAAAACTGTAAGGGACAACATAACTGGGGAACGATGTGAAATATATCTGTCACAAAACATTTGTAAGTGCTGTGAGAAGAAATGGCAACATTGCAAAGTGATAAATGCTTTATAATGTGTTGCAGGTCCAATTTGGTATAGGGAGAACTGAAGTATTTGTTATGTACTAGGTAAAAACTAGGCATAGGGCTATACAAAAATATAACCCAAACAGAGTATTTAAGAGAGTCACAGAAATATGCATCAAACAGGTTTAGGATGTAAACTGAAAAGAGACACATTGCATTACTGAATTTTCATCTATCGTTTTGTAATTTTGGAACCTATGGGCATCCACATTTTTCATATGGATTTTTTGAAATCCAGACATTTAACCCTTTTCACCTGCACATTCATGACTGAGAGACACTGGTTCTATGAAAACAAAGCCTTTTGTGTGCAGCAGAACATACACTAGAAAAACCAAAAGATCTATGAATGCTAGATGTCTGGGGACTACCTTCAAGAACAACACAGCAGAAACTAGCCAAATGAATAGTGTAAAGCTTCCTGGGCTCGCAGTCAAGAACGAGCCCCTCAGAGAGTCGAAATACGCAGCAGCAAGTCAAACATAATGCGAGCAGATGAATCTACTTTCTGCAAAATTATTTGATTAGTACTACAGCATGTAATCAGATGCTTGGTTCAATACACTACGCCTGAGCAGGATGGCAAGACGGCACATGCTGTTAGTGTGGTTGCCTCACAGCTCCAGAGATCCCCAGTTCAGTCCAGACCTTGGACTGTGTGGAGTTTGCATGTTTGTCCATCTCAGAGTGGGTTTACTCTGAATACTGGTTGCTTTAAAATTGGCCCGATAAGAAAATTTCTAAATTGTATAGTGACCTTGCTAGAACAAAAAGCCATTGATGCTAATGATACAAAATAAACAAAAAATCTTAAATCACTTTAATGAATCGGGTATATATGATCTGCTAAATCAAGTCAAAAAATCTGATTGTTTAAAAGTATAGTATAAAGTAGACAGTTTAGTAATAAGAGTATAGAGTTAATACTTTTATGTGGTTAGCCTTCTGGAGAAATGCTTCTTCAGGCTCACAAAAACATGCCCATCTGTATTAAACCACACCTTTAGCTTAGCCGAGTAGAGGAGGACTGTCTCCTTCTGTCATCCTTTCTACTAGCTGCTAATCTGGGAAGATGAGAAGTTTGGCATGGACCGCCCTGATGTCTCTCCTAGAGTTTAGTCTGAAGTTTTGCTTTGTTGTTTGTCACTTTGGTCATGGTTCTCTCTTGGTACATGGTCTTATCTTATTAATTCCTTCAGTAAGGTCTTCTATGCAGGTTTTTCCCCCCAATATCTGCGTGTTGTCTTTCTCTATCTCGGTTAGCCCTCCAAGCTTTCTGCTTAGCGACATTCTTCAGCAGGTATTTTGTCTATGAAATCCAGCCACACTATTGTTTTAGCTGAAATAATGGGAATGATGGAGAGTATTAGGAAAATTATGGATCTGAGAGAGGCGCAAACACACTATGCCACCCGGAAGTTACCAAAGCAGTGGTTTAACTGAGAAATTCAGAATGAGCCTCTAAAAGGAAACAAGGCTAAAAGAGTTTATTGAAGCAAGTTCTCAAAGTAAATTTTCAAAATATGAATTTCACCAACTTTGAGTTTAAAACTAACACAAAGCACAACACTAAAACGCTCCCATGTGCTTGATTCCAACACACAGAAATCAAGTGATATCAGAGACATATGCCATGTCCAACATGGGCAGCTTCACATGACATGTCCAGACACAGAAATAGACCAAAAAATATAAAATTTAAATAACAAAAGCAATACACTTAATCCTTAAACCAGTAGGCAGCATCTTGGGAATGGAGCAAAATCAGAGCAAGTGATGGTGGCAGCAGGAGGCCAAATTATGTACTTTATGTATATAATTTTCTTTGCACAATGACCAGTTATTCCATATAACATCCTATATCAAACAACAATATGGACGTTAAACGGCACATGACAATATAGAACGGTGGTACTTAAAATTTGCCTTGCAATCTTTCCCTATTCCCTAATCCCTAATCTTGCAATCCCAATTTGACAGCATATCGTTATGGATAACCTCCCTCACATATTAATCATGCCATATAATGGAAAGGCATGATTACTAAGGCTTTATTTTAATAGCAACATTCTTCAGGATCACGTGATTGCTTCAGTGACTGACTGCACTTGCTAACCCTGATCTAGAACTTTTGGTTTGGTCCCCAGACCCTCCTTCAAATCTTAAACAATGTTGCCCCATTTTTCCTCCTCCATTAAGTTCATAACTAAATCCAGCTCTCCTCGGTTGAACTCAGGGATTCCCCCTGAGAGAAGCGTGCTCCTCGCTTTCCATCTTTCACAGCACAACAGTCATTCGCATGGCTCAAGATCTGAAAGAGGGGTTAAGGGGGGCCAAAAACTCAAAAGGTTCAAAAGGGATGCCTCTGGAACCATGTTTGATGGAGTGCAAAGACATGGGGATTTATACTCTGGCAACATGTTTGTCTACCATCAAACTCTTCACGTCTTTCGAAAAAAATGGTATCTTATTCCACATCTGGAGGATTTTAAAGCTTTATAAGTCCCTAAATTAACTGAAACACCGACAGTACTTGTCACTCATGATTTTTTGCATAGTTGGTCTTAAAACAGTCATTCCAAAAAAAACGTAACCTAGCTTTTTTTTTTGCCCGTTGCAATGATACCGTTGGAAAACCAATAGCTTTACTTCATTTAAAGAGTGACACCTTCAGCAAATAACCAAGTGACTTATCCATACCTCTTAGGAACGACTTTCATTAAACAAAACTGTATTTATTGGAATTTTGCCACCTTGTGGTTTTACTAGTGCAGACAAAACAAATTAGCATTACTTTGCCACCTTTGATTTTGATGTATAATCATTTTGAGGACCAGCACCACTGTAGAAAAGATAAGAGCACCACAATAATCCCCTTAAATATAAAATGTAATTAGGAAAACAGTGGACTATACGATCATCCTACTGTACACTATAGCTAGACTAGGACCTTGAATCATGACAACTGAATGTTATAATACTTCTACAGCATATAGCACAGTGGTGGCCTAGCAGTTGAGGTACTGGACAGTGGTCCACGATCCAAATCCCACCTTTGCCGCTGTTTGGACATTAAGCAAGTCTGGATAAATTTCAGTGCATAAAGGGAAAGGGCACATGCCTAGCTGACATGGTCAATTAATTACTTTGGCAAACCTTGGTCAATCACTGAAATGCAGGAATGCGTGTGTATAAACAAATGAATTGAAGTTGACTAGACAAAATATGAAATACTGTCTGCAACTGAATGAGTTTTTTTTATTTTGCATTCTCCATACTGTTCCAACTTTTTTCTGACTGGGATTGTATTATTACTATATCCATAATTTGGCTTATCCATTTTGCCTCTGCCTTGGGGGTCAATGTCATATGAGATGAAGTCCAGTCTGGCCTTTCTACCACCAGCCAACCGTGTGTGGGCTAGTATATTTCAAATTTAACATTACATTTTACATTCATGTCAGTTAGCAAACACCTTTACACACAATGACTTACAATGAATACATTCTTACACTCTGAGTTAAGAGACTTTCTCAGGGACAGTGGCTGCTTTACAGATGTAAGATTTAAACACTGGATCTTCTGGTCTATAGTTCAGGACATTAACCACTATTTCATGCATTTTAGACGGCTGCATCACTTGTGTGCCACAGCTTTTCTTTTATTAAGTTTGGCAGTCAGTCAATGCACAGTTGGGATCAAAGTTCTGACTTCTGCTGCCCAGTCATTAAGTTTACTACGAGAGGTATAAAAAACCCACAACATAAAAAAAGGTAGATTTAATAATGCAAAGCATCAGATCTATCACACTGCGCTGTAAGAGAGACTGACTTCTGGCTCAGCCAAGTTAAAAATAATGGTTGAAGCATCAGAGAGCGGGTGCAAACAGCTTGCAAAACTCATGTGCACGAGGCCTCGGTTAATATTTCCTTGTGCATCTTAATGCTGTGCTCTTTGGCTCATCATTGTTAAAGCAGTATGGGCAGAAGCCCAAATTACAATTTCTATTTAAATTGCTTATTAATGTAATTTATGATTTTCTTTTTACATAGGTAATTTTACTATAGTATTGTTTTTGCATGTAAAAATAGCATTTTTACGCAGCGCGTTTTACTTTTCTGCCCAGCTGCTCGTCTTAACAGCCAATCAACACTGCGGATCAATGTGTAGAGGAACAACATAGTTTTAGATCAGAGCCCATATTTGAACTAGAAACTGTTCTAACTCATTTCAAATGTTTACATACGTTTTGGTCGAGGTAATCGTGTTTGTCATTACGACTTTCAGCTACTTCTTTGTTGTTGTTAAACTCTGTACATATGTATTACAATGGTTGGAAATTATATGAAATATCCTGCCTATGTTCATACATTTCTTGCATTCATTTAAATGTATACAAGGATGATTTAATGCCATAGTGTACTAAATGCAATCCCATCAACTGCATGAATCCTGGTTTGTTTGTTTATTTGTTAAGTTTATTTCACATTGGTACCAGTATCCATTTCAGTAACACACACAAGGTTGCATCTATACACAAAGTTACATATTGGTGTATATTCTTCCATCTGGGATGGGCATTAGCTGTAAATAAGATTCTGTATCTAAGGGGGGGAATTTGGTTGCTTGGACGAATTTGGATGTGCCCCATGTTCTCAAGTGAGGGTGCAAGGAGCCCCACATCCCTGACCAACACAAATAAACCCTTACATGCAGTTCCTGTCGCTTGGAGATAAGCTGCGTGAAACACCAGTTCCTGACCTGGATTTGAACACTGGGCTTGACATGAAGGTTATGGACTGGCTCACAGGACCTACTGTAATCTCCGTATAATAAAACCCTTTCATTTACCCCGACCGGAATAAATAGGGGTAAATGAGAGGGGATTCTACTGCATTAAGATTTCAAGCAAAAATGGGCAAAGCCATTAAAACACAACTTTTGCTTGCCTTGACTTAAAATGACATTTTATTTTATTTAGTAACACGTGAGACACCACGTGCTCTTGATGAACAGGTGAAATGCTAATCAGTAGTGCATGTTCGCCACCTGCTGTGCTAGAATGGAAATCTACACTTTAAATAAATAAGCTAGCTGTCTCTGTCTGTCTGTCTGTCTGTCTGTCTGTGTGTGTGTCTCTCTCTCTCTACACACACACACACACACACACACACACACACACACACACACACACACACACACATATATATATATATATATATTACAAATAATAAAAATATATGTAGAGAAATATCTTTCTATCCAATGACAGATAAAATCAATAATATGGGCAGTGTTCTTAAAAGCTTAAAAACCTTTAAAATATACTACCTATCAACGTTATTGCAGAGCTTGTGCACTCACATGCATTACATATTATTTTCTAATGCTACTGGCCTCTTTTATCAGGATAGTATGCCTTGCAACACTGCAAAGATGATCCAGGAATAGTTGGAAAAACATGATACTGAGCATCTGTGGGATTTTTTTAAATGATCTGATAGAGGCCCTTCTTGGCAAGACGCATGACGTGAAAGATCTGTATGTAACATACTGGAGCCAGACAAAAGCATAACTACAGAGGACTTATGGAGGTATATTAGGTCAATTAGTAGATATGTATTCAATTAAACACAACTGAAAGAAAATATTTGATATGTTGCATCTTATGAACTGTATTAGTTCCCTGGACCAGCTTATAAAAAAACCCTAAAAACAACCTAGGATGGGATACTCTTTCATCAGATTATTTTTATATTCTTAGTTTTTCCCCCTCATTGCTTGATTTTAGACTTCTGTTGCTTAACAGTCAAGGCTATCTGTTGTCATATTTGCACTTCATAAACTTCCAGATGGTTTTGATCGGAGATGGGTCTGGACTGCAGACATGCCTTTTAACACCCGCTCTCTTTCATTCTCTTTTTTAAACAGCACCATGCTGTTCTAACACATGCAGAATGTAACTTTTGCTGAAATAAGCCAGAAAAAAGCTTTTTACATACCCTTCAACATTAGTGGGACATCACAGATGTTCCCCATGTCATTGGCATTAACATGCCCCATACCAGGACATGCACTGGCTTCTTAAATATGCTTTGGTAACAACTGGGGAGATCCCCAACAATCGCTGCTTCCAAAAGCAAGTCTTCTACTTATCCACCAGGTGGCGCGCCATATTTCTGTACGCATACTGAGATGGGAATCTTATTTATCATGATGTGGTGTTAGTGTAAAGTAGCGATGGCCAGGATATATTCCATACATTCGCAGTAATTAGAAGAGATCTTTGTCCAGGCCAACTTACAACCAGAGGTAGCAGAAGTACAGAGGTTTTTAAGTACACTAATCCGATAAAAACAATCCTCACAAAAACTTGGCTTACATGTACTGCTCACAAAAATGATAATGACATATTTCCTATTTTTTTTGTGAGCAACGTAGTATACAGTGCTTCAAAGTATAAAACTACATGCTACTTAAGTAACAAAGTAAACCATTCTAACTAAATATCTAAAACAGGATGTCTTACTGAGAAGATGAGGAAGAGGCACAGATCCATGACACAGTGGGTACACTGGTACTCGTGTCAGCTGCAACGCAGCAAGTATTGTTTAAACCCAGGATTCCACCTGGTGCTTCATTTGGTACCCAATGGTAAAGTATATCTATACTGCTCAGAAAAAACAGGGTTTTTTTTTTTTTTAAATAAAAATGTCCCCTAATGAAACATCCCCCAATTTCGTGTAAATACGTTTTTAACAATGCATACATTAAATAAATAAATAAATAAATGGATTCATATAAAAGCCAGCTTCAAAAGTACATTAAGTAAAAAGGTACAAACTTATTTGAAATTAAAGTATTAAGTTACAGAAATAACCAAGTCAAATACATATTTTATATACAAAACTAAGCTGAGAATTTGGCCCAATTTTGACAAAATGACAGAGACTGGTCTTGATCTTTCAACCTTCTGATATGTAGTGCACAGAATTCCATTTCACTGAGCCACTCCCCATCACTTTCAAACAGCATTTTGCAGTATATTAGAAGAAACAAAATAGGATGTTACGAGATGTTCAGATGGCTTACTAGGCATCACAGCAAACAGAAGGCAAAAATAGTAGGTTTCATCACACAGTTAATAAAATAATAAAAACTTTTATTGTAGTAAACTTATGCGGGAAGATGAGATCAAGATACAGCCCTACATTTCTAGTATCTGAAGTTCAATATTATGATCCCTGGTTTCGTGGGTGCATCGTTATTTAATAAACAAGATATTTAGGTTTGTTTTATGTTATGTTCGAAATCTCTTCAGGACACAGTGTACCTGAGGGAACCGCAGGGTTCAACGGCAGTTTATAACAATTACATGTAGTAAGACGTTCATCCACATGATGGCGCTGCAGGATATGGGATGGTTCAATGCAAGCATTTCTGATTACCTGCAGACAATGAACAGAGCCATGTGTTTATACAGAAATCTAATTCTTATTTTTATTTCCATGTAGACATGTACAGATTAATATATGATAAACATAATGTTACTCATTATTGTTTTATCCAGTGTAACTATTTACTCTTTTACTATTAGTTCTTCATGACATTTCAAATTCTGATCTATATCGTCTTGCAAAACAGGTCTGATTGTCAAGCAAGTCAGTGAAAGACGAGCACATTCTGCATAAACAGTGGTGACACAGTGGCTACGGAACTGGATTACTGACCCGAAGGTTGAAGTCTAAAGTCAGGGCAAATCCACTGACTGGTCTTTCACCCTAATGGGCCTAGTAAGTCTGTATCCGTTTTAAGTCACTTACATTTCCAGTCACAACCGCAAATGTAATAACACACAAGCAATTGCACTTTAGATGCGTTTATTAAACACATTCTGTTGCATAACCCAATCCAACACAACATCATATAGCAGCTTGAACATTATTTCTTATTAAAGTGTCCAATATAATTAATATTTTATTATATTATTAATATATTATATATGTATTATAATATGAATCATAATTTTGTCAATTATTATTGACCAAAAAAACCACTGACAGTCATCTAGAAGGAGTTGGAATTGAATGAAACTTTGGGTGTTTACATGTAATGATCAGTGCAAGTGATTACAATGTTTGAACAAAAATACTAATTTATTTAGGAAAACTGTACCATTGGAAGGAAACTCTGCTTATACTATTGGGCTACATCTAGCCTGGACAGACATTCCCAGGAAAATTCATTCTGTGTGGATGAACATTATCCTGTTTAAAAATCCCAGTTGGGAGCACTGCCATGCACAGCACATAACGTGGTCACATATTACTGATTTTAGTGTCCTTGTATTCCTACTAGGGATAAACAATTGTTGTATGCAATGGCTACCCAGATCATCACACCAGCAGTTTTGGCAAATCTAACCGTTGTTGGATTCCAAACAGAACCTGGACAAGTCTATAAAGGCAATACGGTTCCAGTGCATAGCAGTCCAGTATAAAATATGAGTCTCAAAATGTAATATTTCATCAACAACGCATACCAGTTGTTTTTTTTCATGACCAATTACTGGAAATCTTGAAATACCTTCTTCCTTCCTTTCATAAAATGATCGTTTGCAAACCTGTATATTTAATCTCACATAAACTTGTGATTGGCTAGTGTCACTATGGTGATAGGGCAAACACCATAGTCCCCAGCCAGAGAGCAGAGGTCTTAATGATATAGCTTTACTAACACTTAAAATGCCAGGATCTGTGTTCTGTTTGAGCCTAAATTAAGATGAATCCCAAAGTGAACATGTTGATCAATGAGTAGAAAATAAAAACGCACCTGAGGTACAGCCATAGGATGGATCTTTGTGCGAACATGCGAATGGTTAGCCAGATGCTTTCAATTCGGGCACCATTAGCCACTGGTCTGCGAGTAATTTGGAAACATTCAGTCTAGCAGAAAGGTGTTGGTAATAGAGCTTTTATTTCTCCTACTTGCTGGTAATAGTGCTTTTACACAACATTTTACAAATTACACATGCATTCTGCAGGCTTCACGTTGGCATTTATTATGTTTGTATTGGATGGAAGCCTTATGGGAGCACAACTGATTTGATATAGAATATCTTCTAGATTTATGGTTTTGTCCAAGCACTAGCACAGACATTATCGTAACGCAGAAAATACTGAATGTCTGTCTGCATTGATAGTCTCCAGAGTTTCGGGGGAGAAGCAGTTTCAAGCAGGGACAATTTGTTAAATAATTTCTCTAGGTAGATTTGGATTCTGGCCTTTGCATCTATGTATTTAATATATTAACAACATAGTAGCTTTAAATGCAAACAACAAGTGAGTCATACCATATGAAAGTGTTCTGAGATCCCAGAGGACAGAGAGAGAAAGAGAAAGAGAGAGAGAGAGAGAGAGAGAGAGAGAGAGAGAGAGAGAGAGACAGAAGGTGAAAGCAAAGCCAAACCACAGACATTGCTTCCAAACCTTTACCATCAAACATCTGGCCCTGGAGTGACATTGCCAGATTTAAACTGGGAACTTTGTGTAAAACTGTAGAACTACATCTCAAATTTCGGGCACAGAGATCTGAAAGGTGTTGACAGCAATCAAAACTAATGAGTGCTATAAAATTCAAGACGGTCAAGTCCAAACATTAAGATCAATATGCCGATGACAGTATCCTCCCCACAAATACTGGATACAGTGTCTGCACACTTGTCCCTGACTCATTTTAATAAACAACACCCTTTCTAACGCAGGAAACATTATGCACAAAGTGATCACTTCACATGATAATTGTGGTGACTTATGTGTACAGTTGAAGTGCCACAGTGCTATCATTTTACACATTCTACCCAATGTCTCCAAATGCTGCATGCAACAGACATAACTGTGGCTAAAGCAAAGCTCTAGCGTACGTCTTGTGGACATTTGGGCTGAACTGTATGCTAAAGCTTCTTGGAGATCATAAAACATTTGGAACTGGCTTTGCTGCCTGGTTTTACATTTTACCACCACTATACTGGTACTGGTACCAAAGGGTGTGTTTTTTTTTGGTCTATCCTGAGCCATTATTACAAATGGAACTACCATAATGCAACTGATACATTTGTAACTGTGGTCTGTGACCCAGGTGGCTTCGGTGTAGATGTATGTTTAATGATTTATCATTACAAAATGAGATGGTTCTTTGGACAAGAAGCAATTTATATATTGTATGGAATGCACATTAATGCAGCAAGAATTGCCCCATGCAGCACATACGATAGAATCTAGCTCTGTTTAAAAGCAGATAAGCTAAATCAGTTCAAAGTGTGGTTGTCTGCTAAAAAAAATATATTCTGATATTAGATATTAGATATTCTGCTGGCCAATTGCAGTCAGTTGGTGGTTTAAACAGGGCAAATGTTAGATATCACAGAAGATTATAAGTGGCTCTGAAAACGAGATAGACAAATTGGTAAAGGTTTCTACACTGCATCACTTCCACAAAAGTTGTAGTACTCAAGTCCAGTTTTGGTTTCAGTACCATAAAATAGTTGTCTCCATCTCAATTTCATATGGACTCAATATGCATTGTCGCAGGGTAAAGAAGTAAATATTTTTGCATAAACAACACAACACACAATATGTATATATAAACATTCAAACATGGTAGTTTATTTACTGAGGAATATGTATATGTGACTGGGAACAGCTTATGAACCTTTTCTTTTAGTATCCAGTGTGACCCCTTGTGCAGCAATAATTGCAACTAAACGATTATGGTAACTTTTGTTTAATAGTGCACATCGGCCTTACCCATTCATTCAGATAACTCTGTGATGTTATTAAGCTTCCCCCACATGAACTGCTCGCGTCATGTCATGAGTACAAAACAGGAAAACAAACACCACCAGTGAAAAGGGGCAGACACATTGCATCAACATACTCATGGCCAGCAATGGATGCAAACACGTCAAACAAAAACGTCTGTTACACATAACCAGGGAATGATGCTAGTTGGACCTTCTTTCGAGCCATATGGCAGGTCTGATGATAAAGTAGTCAGAAAAACGCACCAGATCCAACACTACTTAATGTTTTCCAGGAAGATCTGCAACAACACATTTTTTCTCAGTTGACTCAATGATGCTACATCATTCTGCAGACATCCTTACCATGATGAACTTATAATCAAGAAGAGCAATTCATTCTTGACCTCACAAACTTCCTATTAGTAATCCAGAGCCCCAACCACTAGGCAACTGCTGTTCAAGTCTAACTTTACAGCTGTAGCTTTAGTTTTGAATGCTGAGCGCTTCAACATTCACCTACTTAATACTTACATGGTAAATATGAGCTGGCATTACTCAGACTGGTGACTGTGTACAAATCTACGTTCAGTCCAGAAATATCTGTAGTCCATGTTCTGTCAAACCCCAGTGATGAACAGCATACTTAATTATTATTATTGGCATCAAACAGTCAACAAAAAATGTGTGTGTTGTCTAATACACACACACATATACGTCTCTGGCATAACTAGCCGAAAACTCCAGAGTTTTT
>JAUZST010095200.1:0-19031 GCA_034779995.1 Parotocinclus haroldoi
CAGTGCTGCACTGTTCTAGACGAATTCTTGTTGTTTGTATATAAAACAAACTTTAAACACGAAAACGAGAGCGAAACGCTACCGTGATTTCCACATTTCACGCGTGCGATTTTTCTTTCTGCCAGCAGGCGTCGCTAGTACTGGCTTTATCGTTGGAATGTAAACAAGAGCGCGACCAGACCGAAAATAACGACTTGGCATGACTAATGAGATGGAGGGATATGAACACATACTATTATATTTACAAATATTGTAATCAGATTGTGTAGTCAGATGACTTGTTGTGTAACTTGCTCGGTAAAGATCGGCCAGTTATGAGCTTGTAAATTAAACCAGTTGCATAGAGGCTTCGGTGGAAGAGAAAGTGAAAGTATTTCTGCAGAATTCCCCCTTCTCTTGCAGGTTCCTTCCGCATCTGCTCTGAAACCCACAGGATTCTCAGAGAGGACTGTCACCGAGCTACGGATCATTCGTGAAGGTACTTTAATTTGCCATGTAACTAAACAATGAACGATGACTCTCTATAATAATTTAAGAGAGATAACTGGCCCTTCAGAGCCGTTGTCGCGCATTTGTTAATTCTGCCGCTTTATCGTCATCTCTTTTCTCTCCCTCCTCTGCCTTTTTCTCATTTGTAGGTGCAGCCAAGAAGAACCAAAATCATGAGCACGCAGATATCAAAGCCAAAGGTTAGTTAAACGTATATACAAGTATATATGCCATGTCCAGTCACTTTATTAGATAGGCCCATTTCTATTCCTGTATCTACACTCCTCGTCAATTTCATCACTGTCACTTGTCATATAGAAGCACTTTGTAGCTCTGCACTTGCAGACTGTAGTCCATCTGTTTGTCTACATACTTAGGTCCCCTATACTCTGTCCTCTAATACTCTGTCAGGACCCGGGCAGGACCAACACAGATCAGGTAGAAGAGAGAGAGAAAGAAAGAGAAGAGAGAGAAGAGAGAAAGAGGGAGAGAGAGAAGAGAGAGAGGAAGAGAGGGAGAAAGACATAGAGAGCGTGAGAGAGAAAGAAAGAGAAAGAGGGAGAGAGAGAGAGAGAGAGAAAGAGGGAGAGAGAGAAAGAAAGAAGAGAGAAAGAGGGAGAGAGAAGAGATAGAGAGAGTGAGACAGAAAGAAAGAGAGAGATAGAGAGAAAAGAGAGAAAGAGGGAGAGAGAGAAGAGAGATATAGAGAGAAAGAGAGAGATAGAGAGAAAGAGAGAGAGAGAAAGAGTGAGAGAAGAGAGAGAAAGAGGGAGAGAGAAAGAAGAGAGAGCGAGAGAGAAAGAAAGAGAGAGCGTGAGAGAGAAAGATAGAGAGAAAGAGGGAGAGAGAGAAAGAGAGAGAGAGAGAGAGAGAGAGAGAGAGAAAGAGGGAGAGAGAGAAAGAAAGAAGAGAGAAAGCGGGAGAGAGAGAAGAGAGAGAGAGAGTGAGAGAGAAAGAAAGAGAGAGAGATAGAGAGAGAGAGGAGAGACAAAGAGGGAGAGAGAGAGAAGAGAGATATAGAGAGAAAGAGAGAGAGAAGAGAGAGAGAGTATTACATCACAGATTTTCCTTCACGCAGTTTTCAGGCATTAAACCCAACTGGGAACTGGAGAATAGACTTAGGCTTTTAAGAGCTATTCCTGACCACTGTGTCGAAGGCTGTGATTAGCCATGACGTAATTCTCTAAGTAAGTAAGGATGGAAGGAAGGCTGCATCCTAAACTGCCAGTGTGTCAAAATAAGGCTTTTATGTGTAACTGTATTTATCCATATTTGGAACGTAGCCAAATTTAATTCCGACAGGGCAGCTGTATTGGTTTAAATCAAAGTGTTTCGGTGTCCATATTTCCCACATTTCTCCTTCTCTTCTCCAGTGCCCAAGCTGTCACAAGACAGACGCCCAAATGCTGGTGGGTCAGTGCGCTGTGTGCCGACGCTGCTCCAAATCGAAACGCAGCGTTTATCGGTTCTGCTCGGCTTGCCAAAGAGAATGGTCAAGCCACTCTTCGGGCGGCTCCTGCACGCAGCCGAACTGTGCGCTCCGTGCGGCCCTGCTGTCCGCCCAGTTGATCACCGAACCTGGGAGCTTGGCAAAGGGTTGCCCTTATTTCAGGGCTTGTCCCGGCTGCAAAGAGTTGCTGACCCACAGTGGAATCGGCTGCCCCAAGATTAAATGCCCTCGTTGCCTCAAGGTTTTCTGCTTCCGGTGCCTTCGCCAGAACTGCCTCGGCAGGATCCCGCTGCTCCTTCTCCGTGAGATGGGAAATGCAGACTTGAGCAGATTTGAACAATGCCGCATTGTGGACAACAAGCAGAGTCTGGAGGAGCTTGATGCTCATGATGCCTTGCTCCAACTGCCCCATCAGCAGCCTGCTTGAGAGAGCCGCTCTGCATTGTGCACCTTAATGGACTGCTGATGGAATATAAATAGAAGCCGGTGTTCAATGAGACTGAATACGATGTCCTTTTGAACCTGTCATTTCTGATACAAATCTGAGTCTGGGTGCCTGTGAAATAAATGTCTGGTGTGTTTGCTCTCCAAACTTTGCCTCCGCCTAGTCCGTTCATCGTTCCTCCTGGACAGGGGGTCAGTGATAAGACATCTGGAGCCTATTCCGGCCATGGACAGGACACCAGTGCATTGTGGTGGCATGCATTGGCATCCAGTGCAAATAAGAACTGCTCCACCTCCTGGCAGTGCCACTGGCTGACCGTCTCATTAGTTAAGGGCCTGCAAATAGGACCGTTTTCAGTATCCCCAACCCTTCACGTATCAGGACGTACGGCACGCTCAAAGACTTCGCTTGCGCGCATTTAACGAGGGGCCAGACCCAAGCTGCAGGCTCTGGCAGCCCCACGGAGCGAGGTTACGTACATAGATAAGCTGCTCTAAGAAGCAAAGCTCGCAGGGTGGAGAAAATAGCAACGCGAAGGAGTCACGTCTGCATCCGAGCCCAGGTGGAGAAGCTGTGCTTTCTCTTACTGGCTTCCACAGTCTAATGCCACATACCTGGCCTTATCCGTCGGCCACAGCGCTGAGCACTGAGGCAGACTCAAAAATCTCCAATCGTGCGCTTCTTTAAAACGCACATACCTGACCCACTTTACATCCGTTTTGCGAAAGCACCGTGCCTGACACTAGGAGATGAATTTGTGGCGCTAACGGTAACGCCTCAGTCCAGTTTGTCCTGAAACTAAAAAACAAAAACAAAAAAAAAAACAAAAAAAAACCAAGACAGGTATTTGATGCTACAGCGATTCACTGCTTTCAGTTTTCTTGCTGCCCCGTAAGAGGCTTCCAGGGCGAAAGCTCAGTAAGGCGCAGGCCAAGCCGACTAATCTGATTAGACCAACTGGACCGGCAGTTCTGAGGCAGCGTCACACAAACAAGCCCATGCACAGATCAAGAAGCAGCGAGTTTAGCACTCGGGCAGAAGACCTGGCGTTCACAGTGCTGCCAACAAAGCACCGAGGCACGTAATTATTACCGGAGGTTGTTCATGGTACGGGATTTCACAAAGATCTCGTGGTTTCTGTCCTGTCCCTCTGGTTTCACAATCGCCCGAGGCAGAACTGGGATTGATGCAGGACCAACCACTTTCTGGAGTCACAACCCTTTCCGTGTTGGCAGAACAAAAAAAAAAAATGAACGGTTACCGTGCCGCAAAGTGCCGTAGTAAAACCACGGAGTATCCATACTCCATACACATACTGCAGTTATGCCTTACTACACTGGTCACAAAATTAAGGGGATATTTCTGCTATGAACTACTACGGTATCTAATGGTAACTAGTTGTATACTACGACTCTGCCAAGGTTATACTACGGAACATCTGTAAAACCATGGTAGAGGTACCGTAGTAACCAGTAAATAGGTTTCGTTTTGCCACGGTAAGACCATGTAAACCAGTAAAGCCAGTAAAGAGTGTAAGGGTCTACCTTGGTTAAGTAAAATGGGACTATTCTGACCTACAAAATGTCAATACAGCACAATGCTACATGCAGATTCAACACAAATATATCATACGTATCATATCATATTCAAACATGATTTTTTTTTTCAAAATCGAAAAAAAAAAAGACAGCGTGTCAAGACTTGGCATGAAATGTCCAAAGGGAACGTGGTGACCCAATACTATCAGCCAAGAGACGATGTGCCCCCAAGGACCTCCCACTGAGGACTGATTTTAAAATCTATTTTGTCACTTAGTTTATTGCCGACTTAAATATTACTATTTATTTCAATTGTATTACTTACTAATGAACATCTGGGCCACCCATGGAGGGCGGGTCCCATTTTGAGTCTCGGTTCCTCCCGAGGTTTCTTCCTTCTACTTTCAGGGAGTTTTTCCTTGCCGCTGTCGCCCTGGGCTCGCTCACCTTGGGATTGGCCTTCTAAGATCATCTAAGATTGTAAAGCTGCTTTGAGACGACGCTCCGTTGTAAAAAGCGCTGTTGAAATCAATTTCGATTGATTTTGATTGATTTAATAAAGACTTTGTTTTACTATAAAAGGTTATGAATGCCCAGCGCTGCCAAATAGCCTGGGCTGAGGAAGGCACGTGACTTTTTCTCACCATCGCGAGACATCTGGGAAATGCTGAAAACACGGGAACCTGGTAGGTCAATACCGAAGGCACTGGACTACTTAATCAGACGGTTGGTGTAAATCCAGGCTATGCCAACCCCCCGCTGGTGGCCCCTTGGGCAAGGTCCTTCGAGGGGAAAGGACCCCTCATGTGCATGGGTTAATGAGTGGCGGCTAAGCTTGTCAAGCTTTCACACAGGGCAGATTCATTATGGGCCGCAAAGCTCCACCAGATTAGTGAGTAATACGAAACTGACTGCCGCCGGAAAGACGGACGGCTGTTTCCCGACTTCTGAGAGTCCCTGCTTTCTAAACTGAATACAAGGCCACTACTTGGCCACTTGGTCCACTGTCCAGCCGAGCAATGGCACCATATGCAAGAGCAACGGCAAACTGGCTGGACGCTTCAGATAAAAAGGCGACGGTTTTGTAAAGCAGGCATACTCCTAAAGGACATTTGGCCACTTGGACTACTTGTCTGATCTTCTGATTTTCGTCAGATAGCGCACTGGGTTACAGCTGGCCATGACTCAAATATTTGCACACATACTGTGCTGTCCACTACTCCGGGTACAATGTGGATTAGGGACTAAAGAAGGTCAAGAAGTCACCACTTGGACCTGACGTTTATCCTCCCCGCCTTTGTCCTCCACTTGTCCTCTCTCTCTCTCTCTCTCTCTCTCTCTCTCTCTCTTCATCTCTTCTTTTCTAAATCTGCCTATTCCCAGTAAGACCCAGCGCTCAGACAAGCTCTCGTTCCACCTGCTCTCCCGCCACAGGCACCTCGGTTTGGGGAGAGACCCAGTCCAACAAGGAGCCTCCAACCTCAAGAAACCAGAAACCCGTTCTTTCACCTTGGCGGGATTTCAATTTAAAAAAAAAGAAAAAAGAAAAACAAAATTACTGAGGGTGTCGAGACAGATCGCTGGAAATACTTTTTTTTTCGAATTCTTTTTCGCTTCTTCAGCCTGATACATTCAACATTTTGTAAAAATAGAAGACTGAGGTTTCAGCTCTGGCTTTCCTCCGAGATCAACGTGCAGATTTTTTTCTTTTACAGAGGACTTACCTCAGAAGGCCTGCACATAGATACGTCAATACAGGTAGGTCGACGCACTCTGAACCTCCCTCACTTTGAAGTGTCTAAAAGTTGAAATATCATTACCAAGCACTTTATTTTGTATTGTGTACATGTACTAACGCAAAACTGTGGTGGTCGGTGATATCTGAAATGTATTTGACACCATATTTAGTCAGATTCCCAGTCTCACATCCAGGCATTAGCTTGATTAACTTGAAGGTTTGGTTCCCAAAATGAAATTCAAGAGCAACCTTCCGTTCCTCGGCACGATTCTTGAAGACCGTATAATCATTTCGAAGCCCAAACTCTTGTTTCGATCCGATCCGGGTGTTAATCGGGGAGGTAAGACGAGGCTAATGACAAAGCCCTAGCTTAACACGAAGCTACTTATGCTCGAGAACCTCACAATCTGCTACGGGTAAGCACAGAAAAAACCTTCGCAGATCACCTTTTATTGAATTCTCAAAGAAATTCAGAGCTGCCTGGGTTAAAAAAAAAAAAAAACACACACTAAACGTCCTTTGGTTGTTTAAATCCTGGCCCTGCCAGGCTGCCTCCGAACCGAACCTGCTCAGAGCAGCTGGCCGAAGAACTTGTTGTGTAAACGGTGAAAGCAGGGCGATGTCACGAAAACGAGGGCGTCCGTGTCTGGGGGCGATGCTCGAGAAAGCCGATGTTTGTTCCACAGTTTGGGCCTTAAGCGAGGCACGGGGCTGCGATGCAAAACACTCTGGATGAGGTCGCCTGCTACCTATTGTGGATGTAAATGAAATATTTGCCTCCTGTAAGGCCTTAAGGAACTCCGAAAGCGACAGCTGAAACTCGAGAGTCGTAGCTAGTCAGCGAGAGAAAAGGAGATAGCGAGAGAAAGGGATAAGGGATAAAGGCTATTATCTCTCACGTTCTTCTGGTACTGCACAGGGCTAATAACGTTCAGCCCCGGTAATCAGATTGGCAGACGCGCAGTGCCACACAGGGACAGTCGCAGCCTGGCACAGAAATGCGCCGCACGGAGGCTAATACTATTTTCAGAACTCCGACAGATGGCAGCAGGCGCTGAGGTGATGACGGGGTCAGGGCGACAAGCAGGGGAAACGTTATTTTATTTGATTCTTTTCAATGAAATTGCTGATGATGTCTGATGGTTCTTTGCTGGTCGCCGATTGTGGCTTTGTAACTGCGATGTCTTTTCTTGTCTCCTACCTTTCACCCTGGCGACTCAACAGACGCGCTGAAACAACCTCACAAGCTATGGCTGACCCAGTATTGGTATAGTATAGTCTAGTATAGTACCATTGTGCGGTCCCCCTGACAAACACTACAACATGCACCTGTTAAAAACATCGTTTCTTGTTGGCTAACGACACCCGTACACGCACGCTCCCTTTCCCACCACCGTCCTATTTCCTCGCCTCATAACAAGAGACGCTGCCTCGTAACAGGAGACGCACAAAATGATCACCCACAGAGACTACTTCTGGCAGTCCCACCACCCGCGATGGCAACCGGAAACTTACTCGGAATGCAAGAGACGACGGAAAGCGCCGGCCCCTGACGACCCGGAGCTACCCTACCGGACACGGGCCTTCGTTTCTACGTACCGGCCCCTCTCGCTCCTGCTCATGCTCTCATTCTTGCCTTGTGAGGTCTGGGGTGCGACGTTTAAGATAGCCCTGGTCGGACCCTGGATATGCGACCCCATGTACTCCAAAGCCCTGCCTGACGTGGCTGCCCGTTTGGCCTTGGCCCGCATCAACAAAGACCCCTACCTCAACAAGGGCTACTGGTACGACTACGCGTTGATCAACGAGGACTGCCAGACGTCCAGGGCTCTGGCCCGCTTCGCCGAGCTGGAGGGCTACGGCTCTGCCTTCCTGGGCCCGGCCAACCCAGGCTACTGTAGCTCTGCCGCTCTGCTGGTCAAGAACTGGAATGCGGGCATCCTGTCCTGGGCTTGTTTGAAGGCCAACATGGAGGACGGGCCCTACGGCACTTTCCTGAGGCCGCTGCCGCTCTCGGCGCGCGTGCTGTTCTCCGTGCTGCGCTTTTTCCGCTGGGCGCACGTCGCCATCGTTTCGGAAGAGAGCAACATTTGGGAGGCGACCGGACAGGAGCTGGCCGCCTCGCTCCGTACCCTCGGCCTGCCTGTCAGCACAGTGGTTACCATGTCGATGGACGGCGAGGGAACACGGGAAGCCCTGGAGAAGATACGGGAGGCAGACCGAGTGAGAGGTACGAGAGAATGTTTAAGTTTGCCACACCATAGTAAGCAGGTCCATCACGCGGGTGACTAGATTAGTCTCAGTGCTCGCGCTGACGGTCTTGCTTCTCCTTCCTCGAAGCGTTTCGTTAAAGCTAATTTAGCCTTATTATAATACCACAGTTCATGAAGCAGGAATCCCTTTGCAAGATCTTTATCCGTTTGTGCATCTGTCTGTTTCTGTTCTTCCCCTGCTTGCCCTGCAGTGGTCATCATGTGCATGCACTCTGCTCTTACGGGCGGAGAGGCTCAGCACAAGTTGCTAACCACAGCGCTGCGCATGCGCATGATTGACCGAGGCTATGTCTTCATCCCGTACGACACCCTGCTGTACGCGCTGCCCTATAAAAATGCGAGCTACCCAGTACTTGAGGCCGACACCCAACTGCGGCGAGCGTACGACGGAGTCCTAACCATCACCATGGACCAAGGAGATCTGAACTTCTACGAGGCCTTTCGGGAAGCCCAGGAAAGCTACGAGATCCGTAGCAGCGCCGAACCCGAACAGGTAACGGGCGACATATAACCAGGGGTAACACCGGTGTGCCTCTTTAAGAGAACTTTATCATTACCAACGGATTAAGGTTATAAACTCCAGGGGTGAGCGGTCCAAGAACACAAAGTGTCTGACATGGCGATAACCAAGAACAATACTAATCGTTCCTTGTCAGATCTCCAAGAGAAACAATCTCTTTCCTTCCTTTGAAAGGTCTCCCCATTCTTTGGGACCATCTACAACATGCTGTACTATACAGCCATGGCAGTGGAGAAGAGCCGAGCAGCCGGCGGAGGGCGTTGGGTGACGGGTGAGGTTCTGGCGCAGAACGAGGGCAACTTCGAGTTCAACGGCTTCAATCAGGCCATCTCTGCGGGCAGCGACGGCGAGGGCATGCAGGCGCGATACGTGGTCCTGGACACAGACGGGGCGGGCTCCACCCTGCACCGGACGCACGTGCTGGAGGCGGCGCACACACACGGGAAGTTCGGCGCGCTCAAGTACATGGGGAAGTCCATCCACTTCGCCGGAGCCTCGCCTGGCACTGACCCCAATTGCTGGTTCAGCAGCTACGTGGCCTGCAGCGGGGGTAAGACCCCTCGGGGTGACTTTTCTTTGTCGTTCTTTCGGACTAGACCTGAAGCGTTAACATTCAGGAACCTGTCGGGGGAAAAATCTTGGTTGTGTTTTGTTCATTTCCTTGCCCTCGTCCTCATTCCCTTTTCTCACGTCCTCATTTGGGCAGGTATGGATGGGTTGACCTTCTTCTTCCTCTTCCTCCTCTTCAGCGCTCTAATAGCTGCAAGCATGTTCCTCTACCACATGAAGTAAGAGCCTGTTTCTGATGTTGCTGGTCCAGTTCTTTTTACCTCAAAAAAATTCCGCTCTCGGTTGCGGCTAACTAATTCATGCCCGCGGACTCGAATGTGTGCAGGGTGACAGGTCAGATGGGCTTCTTGAGCGGGTTCGGAGGGATTGGAACCTCTTCTAAGACTGTGCTAACGCTGGATGACTTGGTCTTTATAAACACACAAATGAGCAAGAGGGTAAGTCGATGTCTTCTGTCCTGCTGTGTCCAGTCCAGGTCATGGAATGTCTCTAAGGGTCTGGCTGATCTCTGGAACGAAAGGCTGCCATTCTCTGTCCCTCTCAATTCGAGAGGCGATGTGACCAATTTTCCAGGGCCTAGGGGATATGTCCGGGGACATATAACCGAGGGTAACACCAGGTGTGCCTCTTTAAGAGAACAAATTGTTTAGCCTCTAAAGCTAAAGGGCATATGCATCATCACGATTGTTTTGTAATTTATATTTAACTAATCAGTTGCTCACTCTTATATTGTACCAGGTGTCCTGACTCGCTCGCCTGCTCTCGCCGGGTCTGGCAACCCCGTCTGAGCCGCCCTGCTGTGAAGGAGTCGGAGCGACTAATCTGCGTTTTCTTTCCACAGAAGCTGAACGACGAAAGCATTGTGAAGAGTCAGCTGGAGGAGAAAACCCCACGGCATTCGGTCTCAGGACGAAGCTACTTCACGTCCACTCCGGAAACGTCCAACGTGGCCGTGTTTGAGGTGTGTTTGAGGACATTTTACTGGAGCCCATGGTCCCACAGCCAGGGAGTCAAGTCATGACTGGGTTCGCGCCATCATGCCAACCCCCTTTTTAACACCCTTGGCGTTATACAGCCCCGGCGCGACGGATGCGTTTTGAACAAAGGCCGTTTGAGATGGTTTGAGATGGTTTGAGCGTTTCGGCGTTACAGCGTGTGCTTGGTGTTGGCAGGGTGACTGGGTGTGGCTGAAGAAATGCCCCAACGGAAGTACAGTCTCAGAAGTCAGTGACAGCACCCAGTCCATCTTCATCAAGGTCAGTTGATACAAACAGGTAAACAAACGTAACAGTGAGGCTGGATACGGTCAACGAGGCGTTCCGAAAAATGGGTCCCGTTTGCTTGCCGTAATCTAATCTCGTTTTCTCTAGTTTCTAGAGCGACTTCACTTCACTTCACTTCATCAGTTACTGTTATTATTTACCTATATGAGCAACAGGGCTGGATTTTCAACCCAGAGTTTGCAAATGCACAAAACGCAAACACATGGCGCCCACATGAGTGCGTCTCTGCTACCAATACACCCATAACGGGGCCCTTTTTGAGTCTTGGGCCTCCCAAGGTTTCTTCCCCACAACTTTTAGGGAGTTTTTCCTTGCCACTGTCGCCCCAGGCTTGCTCAATTTGGCATTGACCGTTTAAGATGCTTTGAGACAATGCTCCATTGTTTAAAAAAAAAAAAAAAAAAAAGCGCAATAGAAATAAATATGACTGGACAATAAACAAATCCCATCTTATAAGGTGCTATAAATAATTTCGGTACAGATTTTTAAAAAAGCGACAATTTACTTTTGCTCTTACCCAAGTCTAGACGCTTTCAAGCTTCCTGTTGGTCATGTGACTCTGGGTTTTTTTTTTATCTAATCTTCAGACGTGGGGATATGCGAGAAGTAACAGGACTGAGGGAAAACCTGGAGGAATGGCTAAACTATGTATTTTAAAGGCAGTTTTTCCACGGATTTCTTTCGGAAAAAATAGTTTTTAAGGCACAGTCGGGATATGCAGGGACACAACAGTACCAAAAAACAAACAAACATAAGATTTCTGAAGGACTGTAATCATTACGTTTGATTGTAAGGTGGAATGTTAGATGTTGGCGAGCTACCAAATACTCGTTTTCAGTTTCGGTTGCATGCACTGTGCGGGACGCTTATTTTTAGAATTTATTCTGTTAATTATCCATACATGGGACGTCCAGGAGACGGAAGCGTAAAGTCTCACCTCGTTCTGCGTTTCGTACCTGCAGCTTAGGGACATGCGTCAGGAGAACCTTAACCTGTTCCTCGGCCTGTTCCTGGACTCGGGGATATTTGGGATCGTGACAGAGCACTGCACACGAGGTAGTCTGGAGGACCTGCTCAACAACGAGGAGATGAGGCTCGACTGGATGTTCAAATCCTCTCTGCTCATGGACCTGATCAGGGTGAGACATATGGACAGGGAACATGGCTTAGAGGGGTTCGCGGGGTACCCTGTCATCCCCTGAGCTCCCAGAATCGTGTCAGTGGGTAATTTCACTATTGCACCTGCGTCACTCCGGGTTCCAGGGCGCTGAGAAAAGAGCCTTCCTTCAAGAGGGAGCTGAAAATGTCCCCGTCCTATGGTTCCTGCGGTGCGATCGGTTCTCTAAAAAGAACTGTTTTGAAAAAAGGGTTCCTCCGGTATCTCCTGCCCGCATATTTTAGTGCCATTTGGGTGGCCCACTCTCCTTACCAACCTACCGATTTTGGATTTTGGATCCATATACAGTATTAGGATCAAGTCTGGTTATACAGGACTGTGCAAAAGTCTTAGGCCACCACTAGATTACATATACATTATAGCTGTAACAACAAATCTGTGGTGGCCTAAGACTTTTGCACGTTGGAAGTCGTGACCCAGCGATTTATCATCTCTCTCTCTCTCTCTCTCAGGGAATGAAGTATCTGCACAATCGCGGCATCATTCACGGACGTCTAAAGTCCCGGAACTGTGTGGTAGACGGCCGGTTTGTGCTAAAGGTGACGGACTATGGCATTAACCAAATCATGGGTTCCCTGGGCATCTCTGAGGAAGACACCAGACCTGAGGGTATGAAACATTTTGACTTCAGAATTAAGCTTTGTGCCCAAGTGTATTTGGATTCAAATCAACATGTGGCCAAAAGTATAGGGACACAAACCCCTATGTGGCCAAAAGTATTGGGACACAAACCCCCATGTGATCAAAAGTATTGGGACACAAACCCCTATGTGGCCAAAAGTATTGGGACACAAACCCCCATGTGGCCAAAAGTATTGGGACACAAACCCGCATGTGGCCAAAAGTATTGGGACACAAACCCACATGTGGCCAAAAGTATAGGGACACAAACCCCCATGTGGCCAAAAGTATTGGGACACAAACCCCCATGTGGCCAAAAGTATTGGGACACAAACCCACATGTGGCCAAAAGTATCGGGACACAAACCCACATGTGGCCAAAAGTATCGGGACATCCCACTGGAGAAGGCCACCTGCAACACCGTAGCCGACACCATAGCAACCAACTGGGGCACCTTAGCAATCGCCTAAAAACATCATAGCAGCCACCTGGGATACCATCGCAACCACATAGCAACACCATAGCAACCATCCAGCAACAGCAACAGCCACAGCAACCGATAGTATTGGGAGACCGGCCATATTCTCTCCGTCGATATGAAATAAATCCAGACTTTTGTAAACACTCACCTCTCTCGCTCTCTCTGTCCTCGCAGACCAGTTATGGACGGCGCCCGAGATCTTGCGTGGCACAAAGCTGATGGGTATGGGCACGTTCAGGGGCGACGTCTACAGCTTCTCCATCATCATGCAGGAGGTCATCTCTCGCTCCGCTCCCTTTTGCATGCTGGACATGCCTGCGAAAGGTCTGCCTGTCAAGAAACAAACACCAAAAAATGATCGATTTCACTCAGGGAGTGAAATAAAATCATAAAATCTACAGCTGTACCTCAGTTCTTGGTGATTTGTTTTCGAAAGCGATGAGAGCAGAGCAAATTTCCCCATGAGGAACCATGTAAACGGAACAAATCGCTTCCAGATCCTTATAAAAATCCCCCCCTGCACGAGTAATTCTATGTTTTAATGGAGCTGTGTTATACAGGAGCTCCCTGATTGACAGCGAGGAAATGTTCAGATAAATCCATCATAACATATCGTGAAGTGTAAGAGCGGATCCTCGACTTACATCGACCTACAGTTACAAAATCACGACCACATAGCTCATTTTATAATAAATAAAGCGCTGGAAATGCCATGTCATTTAGGCAAAGTCATGGGTTGAAATTGAAACGTAAGGGCAAAACACTTGCTCTATTAATGGACTCAAGGCATTAGGGTTTTCCTTTCGATTGGTTCTTATAAGCAACCTTATTTGCATGTGGACAAGTTTGCGGTAAGAGTACAGTGCTGTAGATGTAAGAGTACAGAAAAACACGAGGAGCACAGCGGAGATCTGCACTTAGCAAGCAGTACCGAGCAAACCGAGTCGAGAATCGAGACAAATGTTGCTAATCGGTCTCCGTCGAGGGCCGGAGCTGACGGGTTCCGAGGCGGAAGAGAACTGAGGTAGCGCTGTACTCAGAAAGTGCAAGTACGTGCGTCTCGGTACTGAGCCTAACTTGAATGTGCGTGAACGTGTGCGCAGAGATCGTAGAGAAAGTGCGCAGTCCTCCACCGCTCTGTCGACCCTCCGTGTCTATGGACGAGGCCCCGCTGGAGGTTATTCAAATCATGAAGCAAGCCTGGAGTGAAGAGGCCGAGCTCAGACCCACGTTCGAGGAGATCTTCAAACAGGTAACCGGGGTCTGCTCTGGATTCGGGGTCTTCTTGGGTTGTACTGGATACATGTTTACCAAGGCGTACCAGGTCCAGCAGGGTCGCTGGCTTTTTAAAATGCGAGAGTAATGGAGGTACAGGGCCTCCACTTGACCTGTAGAGCACAGTGTAACGACCTGACGACCTAATGTCTCAACACCTCCCGTTCCTGTGGCCCTTTTGTCTCAGAACCCCTTCGCGTCGACACCTCCTTAAGCCCTAGAATAGATTTTAAAAGCCATTTTCCCTGCAAGGGCAGACTGAGGCTGCATCAGACCGAGTTTGGAATCATTTGATGCTACACCAGACCGAACCAGCCTCCCGTGGGTCGTTGCCAGTTGAAGCCAGACTTTCGCGGGCATTCTCACGATGGTTAACATGGTTAACGCTCTACAATCGTTAAAAAAAAGAACACTCCAGTCTCCTGACTCTTGTCCACTGGAAGCCCTCGTCGGAAAAGTTTCAAGCAGAGTGCAGGTCCTTAAAATGCGAGAGATAGATCGCCTATGTGAAGTTTTTCTCGCTGTCTTAAAGATATACACTGTTGGCAAACATGAGGGGATATTCCAAAAGGAAATATCGCCTATAGAAAGATCCCCTCGTTTTTGTGAGCAGCGAAACCAAGGTTTTCTTGAGATATTCTTGGAGGACGTTTCGCTTCTTGGCGTCCGTCTTGAGAACGTTTTGTGAATCCGGCCCCTGAAGCCTCCCTAAAACCTGTCTGTGTCTCAGTTTAAGACCATTAGTAAAGGCAGGAAGACCAACATCATCGACTCCATGCTGCGCATGCTTGAGCAGTACTCCACCAACCTGGAGGACCTGATCCGCGAGAGAACAGAGGAGCTGGAGGTTGAGAGACAGAAAACAGACGCCCTGGTGGCCCAGATGCTGCCCAAGTGAGTCACGGCTGCTACAAACACCCCCTGGCTACCGTAAGGTCTCTCCCGTATTTCCTTGGATGATGTTTACTGAACTCTCGCCGGCGCTCAGGTCTGTGGCTTTGGCTCTGAAGAAAGGGAAGCCGGTGACGCCCGAGCATTTCTCTGAGGCGACTCTGTACTTCAGCGACATCGTGGGCTTCACCACCATATCAGCCCTGAGTGAGCCCATCGAGGTGGTCGACCTCCTCAATGACCTCTACACCCTGTTCGACTCCATTATCGGTATGCACGACGTCTACAAGGTACGGTCCTTCATACACCCAGAAATTTATTATTACAGATTATTAGGAATTTCCTGCCATTCGCTCGTCGACCAAAAATGACTCACCCAGACGCAGAGGCCGATATCGTTGCAAAGCTCGGCGTGCGGCCTTATTAGAATCTGAGCCTTGCCACAGGAAGGCCTAAAATACTTCCCGGCTGCACTATAAAAAGGCTCTCAAAGGCTACTTTTGGATAGTGTACGTCTTGGTGAGGGATCGCTGACTGCTAAATCGTGTCCAGTTGGCAGACTTTAAGCGCACTGGACTCTCCACGCCGTTCTGACCTCGCTGTTAGGAGCTATTGGGAGCAGCGCTTCCATGAGGGACAACACACAAATGTCTCTGCACTGACCATTTCCATTTTTCAGCCACGGAATTTGTTGCCATGATGCCCATAACCTGTCCTGCCATTGACAGCCAGCCACCGTCGCCTTCAGACTGCTACGGACTGGAATCGTACCGTCGTAAGTGAGGAATCCGGGTTCTGCTTTGGATCCAGGTCCTGTTTAGCACTTACTGGAACAGCCGGGATGTCAGCGTCAGCAAGCTACGATTGTGGAGGACCTACAGGCCCTGCTTTGGGCAACTGTGTCGTAGAGGCATGGCTAGCACTCAACGAGCTCTTACCAAGAAGTGCACAGAAGTACCCACAGTAGCCTCTGAGAGCCTTTTTATAGGGCTGCGAGGGAAGTATTTTTACAGCCTCTTGTGGCAAGAGCCCTCTTGTGGCTAATCAGACCATACCTGTAATAATTGACATTTCTGCTGAGACAGAACTGCACACCGATTTTCACAGCAATTCCACATTTCTATCTAGGTGCTCCAGATCGATCTTGCTTTGTTTTCCTTTGTTTCTCAGAAAGACAAATTAGGGCGAAACCAATTTAGTCTCCTTAATTCTTATTTCTGCGTTTTGAATCAGATAAGATTTGAATTCACGGACCTGAATAATTTTATACAACAGAAAAGTTGCCATTTTGCCACTTTTACCAAGTTTACCAATGCAGGTACAGGCCTGTGTTTGAGGGTAACTGCTCACTCTGTGCTGTTTGTTTTTATTTGGGGGGGCGGGGGGTTGGGGTAATCAGGTCGAGACCATCGGTGATGCGTACATGGTGGCGTCTGGAGTGCCCACGCGCAACGGCAACCGGCACGCGGCCGAAATGGCCAACATGTCTTTGGATATCTTGTCCTGCATCGGCACCTTCAAGCTGAGGCATATGCCCAGCGTCAAAGTCAAAATCCGCATCGGACTCCACTCTGGTAAGAACTAGCAAAATCAAGCGTCCTTTAGCGTTTCTCTGCCCATAGATGTCCAGTTCTCTTGCGTTGACCTTCCCTGAGCCCTGAGGTTTATATTTTCTTCAGAGATAATATGATGAGAGTCTTAACGTGCAAGATATCACATGTTGGTCGTATGTATGTGGACACACTTAGTTCAATTTCAGAGCTGCTCTTCTGACAGTATGTCAAAACCATCGTCATGCCATTCAACAGAGTGACACGCCAAACCCGTGCGAGATCCAATTAGCTTCCACATCCCATTGGGCACCAGCTCCCCGAAACAACGTTTGCATTTTAAGGACGACCTTCACTCGAAGGGCTTTCAAACTTTTGAAGTCAAAGTACATCAACCCTAACTTTTTTTTCCTAACTGTCTTAAAGACAAGCCTTAGGATAAAAAAAAAAAAAAAAACATTTCCCAATGCAAACGTTTCCAAGAATACCACTTGTTCTTGGAATGGTTCTCAAGAAAACAGAGGAATATACGTATTTGTCTTCTTTTTCTTAAGAATGAAGTTCTTAAAACTCACATTTAAGAGTTTCCCCAAGACACTTTCCTGCATCGGGTCCCAGCTTCTCATTATTATTATTATTACCATTATTATTTTGTATCACTTGGCCACGATTCTCTACTGTCCTTTGCGCAACAGGTCCCGTGGTTGCCGGAGTGGTGGGACTAACGATGCCTAGGTACTGTCTGTTCGGAGATACAGTGAACACAGCATCCCGAATGGAATCCACAGGGCTGCGTGAGTACCCTGAACCCTCTGAACCACTGGGAACTGGATGGCCACGTATTCAAATGGCTTCATTTAGTGTTTAGCTTTGAAATGGAGAGCTAGCGCACGGTTACAAACGGTATTAGCGATGACTTAGTATAAGCTAAAAAAGGACTTAAGTTGAGAAAGATATACAGATAATATATAAAGACAGTATATTAGGCCTATATCTAAAGCAGGGGAGTATAAGTCGGCTATTTAATAAAGTGTTTAAATAAATATCTGATTAAATACTATCGGAAAAGCACAAACCTCAAACTTAGTATTAAATGATTGTGATCTTAGCCTGCCAAAATAAACCCTGTGACCAGATGAGAGTTAAAAGTGTGTTTGTGTTACAACTGTGTTACAATACAATAATGGCCGATGTTATTTCAGTAACCGTAGACCAAGTGAGGGGTTCTCGTTGTGGGATCTGGCAACCGTAGAATTAAACCCTGATGGGGTTGCCGGACACTTTTTCTAGACTCTGAAACGCAGTTTATCTTTAGGAAAATTAAAATTTTGATCATTAAATATTAAGAATTGCATCTTGAGGTTATTGGTTGCAAAGTAGAAATCCGTTTATTGCCCTGGTCAGGTAAACCCGGAGGATTCCCATTCGAATGTCTACTTGATGACTGGGGTTACTGACCAAATCTGATCGGGTTATTAAGTGCACTAAATGTGAACGCACTCAGTGACGAGGTCTATTTTCAACAGTTAAATAAAAATTGGTTTCCCAAAGTTGCCAAACTCTTATTTTAAGCTGTGACTAAAAAAAATCTGAGAGTGCTGTAAATGAGAAGTTTGCATTGTTTTTGCGTTTACTATTTGTAGGCAGGGTATGTTTTATAGTCTAGAAATTACACAGAAAATACCAAAAAATATTGTTAGTATGAAAACCAACAATACAAGGACGCGTTATTTAACGAAACAATACTAGTGCTTTAACTCAGGGACGTTCTGAACAATTTCTTGTTTGTCAACTTTCAGGTTTCTTGTACTTTAGGTCAGTGAATCAGATCTGGTTCTGCTTCACCTAATCAGAGGATCGTTAAGTAGAATCAGGTGTGTCTGTGCTCCAGTATGCAGCTGAGCCGCGTGCGTGCGTGCGTGCGTTGGGGGGGCTGGGGGGTTGAACTGCTTGAATGAGTGTACCAGAGAATCATCTGCATTTTTTTCCCCTGCAGTTTCATAATAATTACATGGAATTTGTTATATCATTTGTAATCTGAGGTTCTAATGTAATTTTCCTCACCAGCTTTTATTGTTGGTGCTTTTTAAACAGTTACACATTACAGTTAAACAATACAAAAAATAGTAATTAAAAAAAAGTAGTAGTAGTATTGCTACTACTATCACCACTACTACTACTAATAATAATAATAAGTGAAATGTTGGAGGCCAGTTTGAAAATGTCGCTTTTGAGTGTTTTTAAGGAGATGTTGGATATCTGTGATCTTGTTTTCATTTTTACGAGCATTTGTAATTGTGTTCATTATTCCTATTCTTAATTCTGTTATTATTCGTAGCTCACAAAAGCAGGATATGTCCTTTTATGGCAACATAGATGGACATATCAGACAAGTACAACTTAAAACATTTTGACTTCTAAAGAAGTCTCACGTGTCCTCTCGTCGTTCCTTGGACGTCCTGCCACCTGGCTGCGCCTAATTACCGAACACACATGCACGCGCGCAGACACGCGCTCAACCGTTCGTGTAAATGAAACCTCCGATTTTAAAACCCGTCCAGATGACACGAACCAGGCAGATCAAGCCACCGCCGTGTTAAAAACTTACGGTGCGGATGAACGTGGACTATCCTGACCAGCACCGGCGTGTGAAAAGGCGCTCGGTGGCCTGTTTACAAGCAGACGGAGTGACAGCTGGGACGGCCAATCACGCGTTGGCAAGAAACGGC